>JAJLYW010000033.1:0-125275 GCA_030571845.1 Suhomyces yuchorum
TCAAGCCTGGTCAAGTCACCGCTTTGATGGGTGCTTCTGGTGCAGGTAAGACTACCTTATTGAACGCTCTCAGTGACAGATTGACTGTCGGTGTTGTCACCTCGGGTGAAAAAATGGTCAATGGTCATCCCGTCGATGGTGCCTTCCAAAGGTCCATCGGTTACGTCCAACAACAAGATCTTCATTTACAAACTTCTACGGTCCGTGAAGCTTTGAAATTCTCTGCATATCTCAGACAACCAGCCTCCGTTTCCAAGAAAGAAAAGGATGAATACGTTGAAAATGTCATCAGTTTGTTGGATATGGAAGCATATGCAAACGCTGTCGTTGGTGTTCCTGGTGAAGGTTTGAACGTGGAACAAAGAAAGAGATTGACTATCGGTGTGGAATTGGCTGCGAAACCAAAGTTATTATTGTTCCTTGATGAGCCAACCTCTGGTTTGGACTCCCAAACTGCATGGTCGATCTGTAGGTTGATCAGAAAGCTTGCCGATCATGGACAGGCCATTCTCTGTACTATCCATCAACCTTCAGCAATTTTGCTTGGGGAGTTTGACAGATTATTGTTCTTGCAAAAAGGTGGTGAAACAGTGTATTTTGGTGATTTCGGTGAAGGATGTTCTACTTTGATTACTTACTTCGAAAAGTACGGGGCCCCTAAGTGTCCTAGACAAGCTAATCCAGTTGAGTGGATGTTGACTGTTATTGGAGCAGCCCCCGGATCTCATGCATTACAGGATTATCACCAAGTATGGCTTGACTCAACAGAATATAAGGAAGTGGTAAAGGAATTAGACAGGATTGAAGTGGACATGAAGGATTTGCCCATGGAGACAACTGAGGAAGATTTGAAACAATTTGCTGCCCCACTTTGGCTGCAATATCTTTTCGTTTGCAAGAGGCTTTTCGAACAATACTGGAGGACACCAAGCTACATATACTCAAAGTTCCTCATGGCCATTTTAGCTTCTTTGTTCAACGGATTCACCTTTTACAATGCCGGAAACTCTCTTCAGGGGCTTCAAAATCAAATGCTTTCGGTGTTTATGATGTTTGTTATCTTAACTACATTGATTAATCAGTATCTCAGTTTGTTCGTGGAACAGAGAGATCTTTATGAGGCGAGAGAAAGTCCTTCAAGAACGTTCTCCTGGAAAGCATTTATTACTGCGCAAGTGACGGTGGAAATTCCTTTCCAGATTGTGTCGGCAACATTAGCATTCTTTTGTTGGTACTATCCAGTTGGGTTCTATTCCAATGCTCTGCAGACAGACCGAGTTCACCAGAGGGGTGCACTTATGTGGATTATTATGTGTCTCACGTTCATATTCAGTTCGACATTTGGACAATTGGCAATCTCATTCAATGAGCATGCAGAGACTGCTGCAAATATTGTTTCCTTGTTGTTCACCATGTGCCTTACATTCTGTGGCGTCTTAGCTGGACCTTCAGTTATGCCTCGTTTCTGGATTTTCATGTACAGATGTAATCCACTCACATACTTAGTTTCCGCTGTCTTAGCAGTCGGTTTAGCCAATGCAGACGCAAAATGCTCTCCAACCGAAGTGTTGAAATTCACCCCCACAATAGGCAAAACCTGTGGGGAATATATGAAGTCATACCTTGAAAAGACGCCAGGGTACCTCGTGAATCCACTGGCTACCGACATTTGTCATTTCTGCACTATTGAAAACACCAATCAATTTTTGAAGTCTGTGAATTCTACTTATAATTTGGTTGGAAGAAATATTGGAATTTTCATTGTATACATTGTTTTCAATATTTGTGGAACCATTTTCTTGTATTGGCTCGCCAGAGTTCCTAAAGGAAAGGACCCTGGTTCGAGGAAAAAATCCAAGAATTAGAAGCATATTTTATGAATTTAGCAATTTTTTTATGTTTTGTTCATTAATTAAATAAATCAAAATTCCCATAATTTTTGTGTCAGGGTTTTTTATATCGCTAGAGACATACTGAGCTTAGGATATGAATACTATAAATTTAGACTATTATATATAACCTGTGCTCCTTATTGAAGGATTTATCCTAATAGAGCGATATGTAAAGCACGTTATCGACACAATTAGATCCTTACTCAATTAGAATCAGAAGACTACCATAAAAACATCACAGTGCTGGCTTCTGGCTAATTGAATTATATCCTAGATTGCCCTAAAATTCACAACCATTCCCTTGGTTACATACCAACTGGTCAAGACAGCATTAGTGTACTTTGCAATATGAGAGTTATCAATACTGAAACATACACAAAAGGCGCAAATGGTTTAGTGGTAAAATCCAACGTTGCCATCGTTGGGCCCCCGGTTCGATTCCGGGTTTGCGCAATCTTTTTTAAAGAAATCTTCAAGACGAACCAATTTTTTTTGAATCCTGACAGCTAACCAAAGTGTCTATAATCGACTCACCACACCGGAAATCGGGTCCTATAGTATGCCTAGATTTTTCACCCAATTTTCACTGGCCCCAAACCTGCATAAGCTCTCTATCGTCCTATCTAATAGACTAATTCCGTGAGATTAGGACCAGCCACGAGCTAAGATAGGCATCCCAGAGCCCAGTACAAGGTACACTGTCACAATCATTGGCTTATTCCCGCCTATTTGGGAAGGTAGGTGCACTAGATGCCTGTGCCCTTGAGATATGGGACCGGGATTCTTTTTCCCAATGCGGATACCATATGCCCTACCCCAGATATCCCATCTGGTTATCCATACCCAGTGCAGCAAACAGCACCTCCACGAACCGCAATTGAAAGTATAAAGACAGGCAGGTTGGCCCCGTAAAGCCATTGGAACACCAGTGTCAATCACCACCGAATCTTCTACAAATTCCTTGTTGTGACCAATTGCCCAATTCGCACCCAAAAGTCCACTTCTACTCTCCAAAATGCCTATGTTATACAAGCCAGCAGCTGAAGGAAAGGCCGTCAAGCCTCCACAAATCCCTTCTCCAGGTAACAACTCGTTCTTGGGTGACACCTTTACTTCCGATGCACCAAAGGAAGAACAGATCTCTTGTGGTTTCTACAAGCAAGAAAAGGGTGAGCCCTTGGTGTACACCTACACCTATGACGAGATGAAGATTATATTGGAGGTGGAAGGAGAATACACCTTGACCGACGAAACCGGCTACAAGGTGTCTGTGTCCCCTGGAGACGTCTTCTACTTCAAGAAGGGAACCACCATCACCTTTGAGACCACTGGCTATGGTCTTGCTTTCTTCACCGGGTTGAGACCAAACGGTACTGCTTAGACTCAGTAATAAACAATCCTTCGTAAAGTGCTATTGTAGAATGACGCTAGTAATAAGGGTGCAGGGCCTCGCTAACTGGGTCGGGTTGTTTTGTGGGGTCACGTGGGCGAACATTCTGGAAGCGCACCGGTGAGTGATAAAACGGACTTGAAGTCGTTAGTTTCCGCCAGCAAAATGCCCATTGACTACTCGAAGTGGGATAAGATCGAGCTTTCGGATGATTCCGATATTGAAGTTCACCCTAATGTCGACAAAAACTCATTCATCAAGTGGAAACAAAGAGATATTCATGAGAAGCGTCAGCAAAGAAACATCGAGATCAAGTCGATCTTAGTTCAATTGACCATGTATGCCAAGTTGAATGCTCGTGTGGATTACCTCTTAGCAAACTTGACACCCGAGCAACTCCTCACCAACGACGTTGTTTTTTCCAAGTTGAATTCGGAATTCGATAAGTCAGAGAGATTCGACTACGAAAAGTTGATCGAGGAGAAAGGTGACACCTTGAGAAAAGGATTGAAGGATTTAAAGTTTGATGAGGAGGAGATCCAAAACACCCCTCCATACAATGAGATGGTGGAAGATTTGTTCATTCAAGTAAAGGAAGATAACGAGAAGGCCCAAGATGACGGAGAACTCTTGGCCACGTTAATTAAAGACCACAGAAACAAAATAGATGATATCATGTCCAAGCAGGTTATCAAGTTAGATGACTTGTTATACCAAAAAGCGCAATTAATTTCTAGTGACGATATACATACTGGTTTCGACAGATCTTTCTTGAACAAGGATAAGGAAGAGAGTGAACAGCCCCCTGCAAAAGCCCCCAAGGCAGAGACCAAACAAGTAATTGAAACAATAAACAGCCCATCTGTCCAAGCTGTTGCTAAAACAGATGCACAGGAATTGGATGAATTGGAGTTGCTTCCTGCTACCGAAGAGTTCTCCAAACTCCCAACAGACGACTTGAAGGAAAGCGCAGCATTTTTACTCAAACACACCAACATCTGCTCAGAGCAACAAAAAGACGCATTGATCATGACAGCATTTGATTCACAATTATCAGGAAACTCCAAGAGGTCAAAGGAAATTATCCACCAATCATTATTATTACAATATATTGCCCAATTAGCAGGATCTAATGCTACCAAGGACCTGACCATCAAGGCTATCAAATTGTTTTGCTCCAAAGTCAGTGAGAAAGGTGCACCCGCAAGCGTTGGGTTCCTTCAAGATGTTGAGAATACTTTCAATCACATTAAGAGTAGATGTGAGATTCTAAGCCAAGAGCAACAAACTTCAAATGAAGAAGAAGCAGTCATACAACTTAAATCTCTTGATGAGGGTAGTGAACTAGTTGTGAACATTCCTGCTGAAGGCACTGAAGAATTTGAAATATTTCAAACAACCTTATCCAAAGAATTACAAGATGCAGTTATGACTAAATCGATTGATGAGGTGAACAAGGTTTTTGCTAGCATGAAAGTCGAAGAAGCAGAGCAGGTGTTAGAAATCTTCAATAAGTGTGGCGTGATAGGTATTAATGGCTACTTCGAGGATGAATCTGAATTCAATGAATTACAGAAGCAGTATAATGAGAATATGGAGCTCAATGAATCCGAGAATAAACCCTCTCTTCCCACACACCAAGAAATTGACTACAATACTGTAGATGAGGTTGACTAAATTAATGATTATTATGTATTAATTAAATAACTTTTGTATTCAATATCATGAATTCACTTTCTGCTTAACCGAGCTAATGTTTCCATTAATGATTGTGTGGTTCCTGGAGCTTCTTGTTGAGGCTGTTGCTGGAAATTATCCTTCTGTCCAGAATGCAACTGGGACAACAAGGAGTTTACTTGGGTTCCAGGAGAAATATCGGAAAGACGCAGATCGTGTTGCCCCTGATGATAATTGACAAAATTTTGAGGATTTTGACCGTAGTTTATAGTCTGTGCTGTTACCTGTTGTTGATTTTGTAGCGCATTAATCACATTTTGAACAGAATTTGGATCCAAGCCTTGAATGGCTTTGACCAAGTCTTGTGTGTTTCTGGAGGATGATGGAGGTGGGGGAAATGGTTGTTGATACTGTGCTCCCGATTGAACAAAGTTTGATTGGAAACCAAACGACTGGGGGTGTCCATAACTGGGATTATTAGGATAATTAGTTTGTGGTTGAATATTGTACGGCTGTTGCCCATATGTATGTCCTTGCTCATTCCAATTTTGATTAGAAAATTGTGATTGCAGTCCTCTATTTCTGTTCCTTCTTTCTCTTTCTCTACCTCCCCTTCTTCTGCCTGATGTGTATGCATTTTCGTTCTCCTCTGGCCCATGAGAATAGGGTAATTCATTACCATATTTTTGGGTCTTTGCTTTGGAAATGATATCAGCAGCCACCTCAGGTTCTACATCTGCATACTCATCGAATTTGACACCACCATCCGGTGTGCTCTCAAACGTTTGAACATCGACCTTCATTTCTTTTACAATGCAAACACCAAGTACGCCTGAATATGCTGCCTCACTGATAACTTCACTTAATTCCTTATGAGTAATATCTTCTGTATCCACATTTAGCCTCAAATTAGAAAATGCTTTTTTCACCCTACGAATGAAAAACACAGAGGATTTTCCAGTCGTATAGACTTGGCAATCTGGTACAGCTTTTCTCCTTTTATTCTGATTGTCCTCTGGAGACCTTTCGCGAGCCCTTGAAGCCACCTGATTGATTTGTTCTGCTCTGTTATTCTTTTTAGACTTTTGGGGTCTTGATGCATCTAATCTCATAACTTTATTATGCAATGGAACATTTGATTCACCTTTAATGCAGTCTAAACAAGACTCAGCTGTTCTGAACTGCACAAATCCATATCCTGCTTTTATGGCAATTTGTATAACTTCTCCATATTGACTGAAGATTCTGAAAAGATCTTGCTTGGAAATAGTGTTTGCAGGGAGATTTCCAATAAAGAGCCTAGACTTATCAGGAAATTCGTCCCAGCTGGAGAGATTCATGTAATGCGCTTCCTTCTTGATGAAATCTTCGTAGTCTTTATCTTCTTGTGGGGACATAGGCTTCGTGATATTAGGCCTGCGACAATATTTATTAATTGGGACCAATGGTATTGGGTCTTTAAGAGTCTTGAAAGGCTTGTTGTAAGAGTAAACTTGATCATAGTTTATATTCGGGTCAGGCAGAGATGGCGCTGCTAACTTCACGTTCTTTTTATTCAATTGCTCTAAGATCAACTGCATTTGCTGTTGTTGAGATAAAGTAATAAACGCAGGGTCCTTTACAAGGTCACTTTGCATAATAGCATCGTAAGCTTCTTTCAAATTACTCTGTTGGTCGATTGGGGCTGAGCTTAACACACTTGCTTCTGGAGCTGAAGAAATGGCGGGTATAACGCTAGCTGGAGGTTTTGGAGGCAAGCCTGGTGGTTTTTGGATACTGGACGAACTGGGCGGTTTTTGGGGTATGGATGCATTCAGGCTCGATTCTGTCAATTCTAGACCATTTTCGGGGTCATAGTCGTCTTCGTCGTCCTGTTCTTTGGATTGTGGCAAACCTTCTTGGTCTGGGTCATTGGGTTCCGGTTCAGTGGGAGAGGGTTTGAGCGGAAGAGAAGATGGTAGTTCTGAGGTATTGGAAATGTCAAGTACTTGAGCAGAGGATGGCGGAGCATCAGAGGATTCTATCGGAGAGGTACCGCTTGTATCGAGCAAGACGGACTCTGGGTCATACTCTTCGTCATCATCATGCAGAGGTTCTTTAGTTGGGGGTGCTGGAGGAGACAATGGGGAGGAGGATTCGGTATGTGGAGAACCAGGATGAGTAGGTGATTCCAGCACCGCGGGGATTGGGGACGGGTCGGACAAAGGGTTGGCAACGGAGGATGGTGGAGTCAGCAGTAGGGCCAGCTCGTGGGGATGGGAGGTAGACCCTGTGATGTACTCAGAAGCATCTGATGGCCGGGCAGAAGTAGGTGAGCTACTATGGGGTGGAGGAAGGTCATCAGGGGCCAGATGTTGATGAGGATGCGACGGGTTGGCGTCATTTTCGAGGCCATGGCTGGGGTGGCCCGGCTGTTCCCGCTCGAACACCTCGAGATCCTCACTACCTATAGATACTGGATTCAGTTCCATGGTTAGGTGTAGCGTTACTGCCAGGTGCAATGATTAGTTGAGTAGAAAAGCTCCGGGTAACAGCGCACCACCACAGACGTACTGGAAGCTAGATGGGCACAGGAAGACGTGTTAGAAAGAACAAGGCAAGGCCGGAAGGTGATGGGGTGATATACAAGAGGGGCAAGGGGATGGCCGGTCCATCCAGCAAGCAAGAATGACCAACGTGTAAACATCAACCTGGCAAGTCATAGTGGAGATTGTTTGCAGGTGTCGTGCCATTTTATGGTTCCATTTTCTGCATGGAATGGAAGGGAACGGCATTAGTCACACATACGGCTTGGGGTGAATACAAGCAGGTGCCACGAAGTATCGGGCCTTGTTAAGTGCTGGTACATGATTCTATTCCTTGCTAGTGCCCCATTGCTCCATTGCCAGGCGCACAAGTGGCTAGTCACTGGGCCCGATGGCTGCGAAAAACTCTCATCGCAGGTGCATCTCCTCCACCTGGCCCGTTCCACCATCTTCGTAGCGGGTTTCCCTTCTGGTCCTTGTGTGCTGGTGGCAGAGTCTGAGCATGCACACGGGCAGTGGAAAATATCCGGAATCCAGGTGCATATGGTACCTTGTACCTGTTCCTGTTCCTTGGTTCCTCGGTGGCTTGGCTGTTGGGTGTTAGCCTCGGGTTGGATAAGATTTTCCGTAGCTCCACCACCAATAAGTCGTCCTACATAGTATCAGCAGCGACGATGTATGGCGGCGACTATCTTGCTGAATAGGGAGTCGATGCCATTTTCGGCGGGCTAGCGGCTACCCAAAAAGCTCACAGCCAGTGCAAACAATCGTCTACGGCCAAGGAAATACCCCCGGTAATTTTTTAGCTGGGGTCTTTTTGACGAGTTGTTGAACAAGAGAATCTCAGCATCCGAGATGTTACAAGCATGTTTTTGCCCAAGAATTGGCCCGGATAAAATTTTACTTCCGGATAATTCAACAAATTTCTGCGATTCGGAAGATGGAAGCACTTCTGGAGGAGGTGGGTAGGACTTCTTTTAACATTTTGCACGGTTGAGTTGAAGTAATTCCATTGTTTCTCAGGATATGATTAGCATTTCTACAGTTAACCTAAATGATGCACCATAATTCTCAGGATGTGATCATTAAATATACGTGGGTATCAGGGAAGGTGTCAAGGGATGATTTCTCAAGAATTAGCCAGGTTTCGTCAGGTTTGAAAGGGTTTTGTCTGTAGATCATGTAGGTGGGAAACTTAGTAACTCTAATTCTTCCCAACTTCAAGGAGCGTATGTTTCTGAGCTTGCGAGGGGTCTAATTGGAAATAGAGGCACTTCAAATACGTTCACAGTAAGAGAAGACTTAATTCACATCTATGATTTACTTTCCAGAGTACATCACCAAAACGACCCAATAGGGATTACACTGGCTTAGAGCGTTCTTTGCCTGCTAAAGTAGGCTACCTTGTTGGTTGTACAACCTACTAGGAGGTTCTCTTTTAATATCATCTCTTCCCATACGTTAATTATAATTCAACCAAATCTTGCATAGTAAATAAAACATGCTGTCCGCCGTACCCACGTTGCGAACCCCTTTTTAATCATACTTAGGTTGATAAAACTTCGTGACTCCTACCCCCTCTCCTGCAGAAGAGTCTATGCCCTCTAGCTGACATAATCCAACCTATTCGTCAAGTCTCACCTTCGGTGTGGAGACTAAATTTCACTAGAGTCGCACGTCCAAATCAGGCAATTCATACACAACGATCTATCAACTATATTCTAAATCAAACAACAACTCTGTTATCAGTACCCACGTCAACATGGCTCTTTTCCAGAACTTCAACACCCACACGTTGAAATCCACTCGAGGGTTCAAGCTCAAGCTGACCTCGCCCATCTCCAGCCCACAGCCGGTCTCCAGCTCCGCGTTTCCCGGAGCTTCATACCCCCAACAGGACTTGGGCCAACCATACCATACCATACATCTCAACAACGGCAGCGGTGGCCAGGCCGTTTCCACCCACAAGGACATCCGTAACTATGCCGAGCAGACGTTGGGATCCGACAGCGCCTTGATCCAGGCAGTCAAGCTTCCTCAGGACGAGGACGTCAATGAGTGGCTTGCCATCCATGTGGTGGACTTCTACAACCAAATAAACATGTTGTACGGAGCAATCACCGAGTTCTGCTCACCAGCAACCTGCCCTAGAATGATTGCCACCGAAGAATACGAGTATTTGTGGCAAGAATCTTCCACAAGCAGTGCCAACGGCGCAGTATCCCTGCCCAAGCGTCCAGTATCCTTACCTGCTTGTGAATACATCGAAAACTTGATGAACTGGGTCCAGGGCTTCTTCGACAACGATAACATCTTCCCATCTAAGATCGGTGCTCCCTTCCCTCAGCAGTTTCCTACTTTGGTCAAGACTATCTTCAAGAGATTGTTCAGAATATATGCCCACATCTACTGCCATCATTTCCACGAAATCAGCGAGTTGGGATTGCAGAGCCATTTGAACACATCTCTTAAGCACTATGTGTTATTCGCTAATGAATTTCTGTTGATAAGTCAAAAGGACTACGGTCCTTTGGAAGACTTGGTGGAGACAATGCTTAAGAAATAGGATTTAGGGTTGGGGTCAATTTAGAGTATTTAGGTCTAATTAGTATACGATTAAATAAGCTGAACTTCTGCCATCATGCAAAGATGGTCTGATGGATATTGTCCAACTCGGGGTTGTCCTGATGGCTCTGGTCCCATTTCGGCAGGAAGAGGTAGTCTCAATAACTTCAATAATTTGACTGATTGTTGTTCAAGGTCACTTGGAGTGTCTACTTGTTTAGAGTAATCATCTTTCAAGTTCCAGGGTGCAATGACGAAGATATAATCAAGTAGTCCTCTCCATGCATGTGCCCAATTGGAAAAGAACGGTTCGTTTCTGTCGTTATCAAGACCGGAATTCTCAGGGTGTGCCTGTTTGTATCCGACAGAGTACAATGAAATCGCCCTCGCGTCAAGATTGTTATGAACATCTTGCATTTGATCAACCAAAGCCAACTGCTCTGCCGTAGGCTCGAAATCCTCAGGACACGGATCCCTGGGCTGATCCTTACCGAATTTTTCAATATTTCCACCTTCTTCTTCCTCCTGATTGTCATCGCTTTCGTCCGCACCCTCAACAATTCCTCTATTCTTGGAATACTGATATGACAAAGAGCATGAGATAACTGTGCTGGCCCTTCCAGTGAATTTCACCGGTTTAGCAGTGATCGCCAAATATGGACTATCAAATGGTTGACTATTCATATCTCCTGCGAAAAAGTTGTAAAATCTGTTGGTGTTGCCTAGGATCTTGCTCAAGGTTTCTTGAAATTGTTTGAATTTGTATAAAATCAAGTAAGTCTGTCTAGTTCTTTCAAAGGTCCCGAAAGGGTGCCAAAATAGGTGGGTAGTTCCAACGATTAAACCATTCTTGAGTGCAAGCTTTGGGTGTTTTTTAAGTAATGCTGGACTAAACTCAAGATAGCACATAAACCCCACGTTTTGTGTGATTGTACGTGGTATTGGAAGTTCAAACTTATCCTCGGGGGAAGTTCTCTCGGAATCATAGCTGATAAAGCTCTGATGTTTGCACACGAAGAATTCTTTGTTGTATACAATTGCTAGACCATGGTTCTTCATGTTTGAACGGTAAAATTTTGAGCTGTATCCCAATTTTTCAAACTGCTTCTTCCAGAAGGAATTGTACTGAATGTAATCCAACTCTTGGAGACACATAATGTCAGCCTTGTAGAATTTGAGCTCATCCAATAATGCCTTTGAACGGTAGCCCCATTTCAAGGCTGGTCCATTGGTAGGAAACAATTTTCTTCTGATCAACGCTTGGGCCAACACATTGTAGGTCATGATCTTGACTGTAAAGTCAGTCTCTGAAGAGCTTTCATCTTGGATCGAGAGCATGGGACGTTCAATAAAATGCTTAGCAGGACTTTGAGCGACTGGCTCGATGCCTTGTTCTCTAAGCTCTTGCTCTTTCGCTTGTTTTCGAAGGTTTCTCAATCTTCTCTGCTCTTCAATATACTCGGGAGTAATCTTCGATGGATCCATGGATTTCTTCGTCTTCTTGGGTTTGGGTACTTTACTCTCATTGGAGCCCTTCTTCCCATCATTCTCCTGAGTTAGTTTGACCGACTCAAGTTGAGCATCGATAGTGGATTCCTCCATGTTTTGCAACTTCAAAATTCTCAGCTTCGCACTCCAATTATTCTATCATCAAATCAATTGCTTCTTGACACGACAATAACTATGACATACGTGAAACTTGATCAGCTTCAGGAAAGGGTGTTCGGTCTTTTGGAGGAACTTGTGGAACTAAGCAATACAGAGACTTCTGTTGAACTTAAACAAGAACGTAATAACATCACCAGACGAATCAATGAGGTGTTGATTCAGTACAAGGAGCATCTCGATATCATAAAGAATCGCCAAAAAAGAGCTAACACAGATCAATTGGCAGAGCAGGAACTCTATGAGGCAAAACTCGTGTCTTTAAAGGTGAAGGTGCGATCATTACAAGTTGTTTCCAACCAGCTCAACATTGATGCTGATAACAGAAAAGTGCTAGACAAATGGAAGGTAAAGGCTACTCCCAACCAACAGACGTTGGAACAAGCCCGCGAAGAGTTATTCAATCAAAGAAAAGAAAAGCAGAAAGAGGAGTTTTCTGGCTCAACAAATCACCAGATTCTTTCACATAACAAAAAGATCACCTCAACATTGCAAGCAACGAAGGAATTGCTTTCCAGCACCGTCTTGCAAAGTGAGCTTAATATCGATTCCCTTGATCAACAGAGCAAGGATCTTCAGGCCTTGAACGAGAAGTATATCCAATTCGCCGACTTATTGAATAAGTCTAAACAAATCGTCAAGTTCATCGAGAAACAAGATAAATCAGATAGACACAGAATCTACCTCAGCTTAGGTTTTTTTATTTTGTGCTGTGCTTGGGTCATATGGAGAAGGTTATTGAGAGGCCCAGTAAGGCTTTTGATCTGGTCTATCCTCAAAGTGTTCGGAATTGTAAATTGGATTTATGGGTCGTCACAAGTCTCTGATCAATTGCCAACAACAAGCTCTCAAGTTCTGGCGATTTTAGGTACGGTTACATCGATAGTGGAAAGTGCTACATCAATAGACTTTGAAAAAGAGTTTGCTATAGATATTGAAAGTCTGGTTATTGAGACTACCACCCAGTTGTTAATGGACGAATTATAAGATATTGATACACTCAGTTTTAGCCTTAATATGATGCATTTACGTACAACTTAAAATAAAATTTGCTCAACTTATGCAATAAGGAAGAAAAGACGTTTATTCGTAATTATGGAGTTTCGATCTTGACAGAGTCACCGTTATTCTTGGAACTATCAATAGCAGCAGCAACAATAGCCAAGTGATGGAAAGCCTTCTCAGGGGTAACCACAACTAAAGATTTGTCATTTTGTTCCACGGCCTTGGCGAAGTTCACAAATTCTTCGTAAGTAGTGTTAACTTCGTCAATTTCGATGACAGTTTTGTCGGAAGTATTTTGCAAGCTGTCACCGGTTTGGTAAGTGATAGTAGGTTTACTCAAATTTGGGGAGAAATCGTAAATAATAGACCCATTGGTACCATAGATGATAAAACTGGAAGATTTTTCAATAGCACCGAATGCAGAACCATAGGTGAAAGTTCCAATGGCATTACTCTTCATTTTCAAAGTGGAGAACATGACGTCCACATCACCACTTTCTTTTCTGATTTGCTTGGTCAAAGCACTTATGGATTCAACTTCTCCCAAAACATCAGTCAACAAAGCCAATTGATGAACTCCACCGTCACTTAAGTATCCACCAACGTGTTCGGGCTTCAATCTCCAGCTTGTGTTGATATATTTGTTGTCAGCGTTGAAAGCACCCACACCTCTGTAAGTAAAAGAAACAACCTCTCCAATCTTTGGCAATAAATCTTCCTTCAAGATCTTAGTAGCCTTACGGAAGGACCAGTTTTCCAACACAGCCATTGGAACGTCTGATGATCTGGACAATTGAACAATCTCCTTAGCTTGTGATAAGTTAGCTGCAATAGGCTTCTCAAAAGCCAATGGCTTGTTGTGTTTTACAGCCAACTTAACGGCATCCAAGTTGAATTGGACAGGCAATAAGGCATCAACGAAGTCAATCTTATCACTTTCAAACACCTCTTCAAGAGAGTCGTAAACATTTGACTTTTCGATGTTTGCTTTTTCAGCAAATGCTTCAGCCTTCGATTTGGTACGGTTGTACGCAGCAACTGGAGTTAAATTTGGGATCTTTTGGATATTTGGCAAATGTTCATCAGTTGCAAAAATACCAGTTCCAACGATAGCGATATTGAGGTTTTTGGAAGACATTATTAATGGTTGGTTATATCAACGGATTGAATCCTTGTTATATAGTACGGATTAATTTTATTTTCTCCGAACTTTAGAGCAAGGCTTTGCGACCCTGAGGAACGACCTTCCTTGAGAAAGAGAAAGTAATAGGAAATGTACAGTCTCCGGAGAAACCTTGAGAACAAACGTAAGCACTGCGTCTGCATCAAGTCGATAAGTTCGTTTCGAGCTGCTTAAAAAACTGTATGGGAAAAGCATAAGTCGTTAGGTTAATGTTAGGGTTGTAACACTCCGCATTTCGCATGGAACGCCTGCGGGAGGATGATTTGTCAAGCTGTTCTAGGACCCTTAATATGTGGTACTGAGCTTCTATGCAATTTTGCAATTTGAACAAATTATTAATCAACATGGCGTGCTTCGTTCCGAGGTCGAATGCAATGAGATGGGAAAACCTCACATCGAATACTTCGTCTATTAGCTTACAGACACTGTTGTAGTTAAGCTTGAAAAATCTTCTACCGTAGAAGGAAAACACCAAAGGAAATTTGTACTCCATGTTGAAAATCCATGATTGGAGAAGATATTGGAAGCATGAGAGCATATCTGAGAGGTCTATTTGGGTACAGGGAGTATAATAATTGAGAGAAAGTACCAATTTCTCCAATTTCAAGATCTTTCTCGGATGGTCCTCCTTTCCTTTGTCAACAAGACCTTCTTCCTTGGCAGTTTGAGGTATTAAATCATTAATCAAAGGTGTGAAGATATTGCACCTGAGCTTGATTGTAACAAACTGCTCAACACTGAGCCCCTTTTGATAATCTAGTAAGTGCCATAATGGCGCTTCGAATAGCTCAAGTCCAAACTCTTCAAGGTATGAATCATACAAGTCTCCCAGAACCTTGCAGCCATTGATGATCAAATGGAACTCGATCTAAAGTTAGCAAGAGTGCTCTGAAAGCAAAAAGTTTCACATACTTGGAAGCATGAACTTGGAATTATCATCTGCTCCAGCTTGGTGTCGGTACCAATACCAGTGAAGCATTCCAAGCTGGCATAGTTTAGTTCTTTCTTAATAGAAAGTGCCTCCATTAGTTTCGCACTGGCTGTAAAAAAAAATGTCACTTGAAAAATGACTGATTATCGGAGGGACAAAAGGTTCAAAGCTGATCATATGTTTTTGTAAGGAATTGGACAGAAACGCATATCTAGCTTATGAGAATACTACGAAATGAATCAGATACCAAAAGTTGCCATTCGAAATGGTAAGGTAGTACTCAATCGGCCTGTTATTCCTGTGTCACGGGTGATCCAAGAACAGATCAACCTGCTACCATATAAGCGGAAACTTCTACTTTTTTATAAGTACTTCTACAAGATGAGGAATCTTATAGATCAAGAGGAGCATAAGAGTGTGATGAAGTACAAGAATATATTGAAAAGATCCTTCAAGCATATCTCATTCCACAAGCGACGTCAGATGGTTTTAGGCGAGGAAGTCCTTACTCCGTTAACTGATCAGGACTTGGTGGTCCGTCTACAAAACACCTTGGCATTCGTGTTTAATTCTACCGTCAAAAGTACAGATGAGTTCGATGATTCCGAAATCATGTTCTATGAGGATATCGAGAGAACGAATACCGATACGTTGGAAAAGAAAATCCTACTGACCATATTAGAGTTAGAGTACCAAAAACCCGATGAGATCAAATACGACTTCGACTACAAGTGGATCGAGCGCTTGCAACAAGAAATCCAACGGTACGACGAGTTTACTGCAAAATCCCCTAACCGCAAGGGGTTCAAACAAAAGACTCCCATGCATTATATTGGGTTCAAACAGCATGAAGTCGCGTTGATGAGACTAAATGAACTCCACAAATTGTGTCTTTGAATTGGATATGTACTGCATACAGACCTGGCCCCATATTACGATGGCAAATTGCAAGGCAACCTTAATTGAAACAATCAACCCTTCTTCCAATCTTCAACCACAGCAATATGGGCTGGTTACCATTCTCAAAATCTTCAAGCTCCCCAGAACCATTGAGTTCTGTTCAAATTGAGCAAAGATCCCATGAATCCATCAACATAGGAACGGGTTCGAAACTCCCACAATCAGACATTGACACCACCCTTGAGCAAATCACTCAAGATGATGGAAGCTCATTGAAAGTACAAAGTCTTGATTTGTCCAAACAATCATTGGAGAAGTCCGTCAGCGATTTTATAAAGCCAAAGCCCAACAATATGTACGTGATTGATGGGGAAAAGAGATCAAAAGAAAGCATCATTTGTACCACAACAGAAACTGGAGGCAAGACATGCCTCAAGTTTGGAGTGAACAGTATTGAGTTGTTCAAGACAATGCAAAAATTAGAGTACTTTTGTTGTTTACCTGATGATATTGATGCAACCTATTTTGAATGTCGGAAAATTCAGTAGAATAAAAGTAATTTTGCTACACATATTCAAATAAATACATAGGCAACGATTTCATTAGTTATTATGCAATATATACTTCGTAAGGACATGCTAGAGGATTGGGATTGGCTTGTTCAAACCATGAAAGATTCACCACAACCACAAGTACCCTTGGAGTTAGGGTTCTTGAAGATGAATCTTGAAGACAATTTATCATCTAGCCAGTTCATCTCGGAACCAACGATGGAAAACAATGCCTTCGAATCAATCAACACCTTTACATCCTCCTGCTCGATGAGCTCATCGAACTTGCCTGGCTTGTCAACATACTCCAAGTTGTAGGTCAAACCTGAGCAGCCTCTGTTCTGAACACCGATTCTGATCAACTTTGGAACTGGTTGGTTCATCAATCCGCGTAAATGGTCCATGGCGTTGGGTGTCAATGTAATTAATGCCTTTCTAGGACGTAATGCTCTTCTCTTTTTAGGTTTGGTAACCGGTTCAGATGCTATGGATGATTTGCCTTCGGCGGAGGTCTCTGCCTTTGGAGTAGATACTTCCTCTACCTTTGAAGTGTTTGACTCTTCAATGCTGGCTTGTTCTTTTGGGGACACTTCGAGTGGCGAGGGCTTCAACGTACGATTACTGAAACGGGACGTACGAGATCTTCTCGAAGTAGATGCAGTTTGTGAAGCAGAAGTGTTTTCGGCTTCACGAGGGAAGTTCAATGAATGCTTTGACCACTTAGATCCCGAGCTTCCGCCGGTTTCCGGTCCACTGTTGTGAATGGCGTAGTTCAAGCCAGAATAAAATCCTCCCTTGCTTGGAGATCCTGTCGGTATCGTTTGCATGAACCGCTTGGATCCCTCCTTTGTGGCTTCATTAGAGATGAATCTCTTGTTAATGTTTGCTACGTTGAGCAATAGCTGTCTCCGGGCAATCATTGGTATCTATGGGGGGTAAAAACCTTCTAAGTGATTCTATGATGGTAATCTGTAGTAAAAGGTGATAAATACGGAAGACTTAGTAATGGCACGAGCAACTAAAGCCTTACAAACAGACAATTATAAACTAGGATCACACCTGGCAGCGCACGACCCTTGCATCCCCAGGTGAGTGAGCTTTTGCATAAGCACATTCAAGCGTGCGCTGATTGGCTCGTGCTCAGAAAAGGGTCCGGTCCCGAGTTCGGGCAAGAGGTCATGGCTATGTACCTGATCCGAAAAGGAACCGAAGTCACGTGGCGGGACCCTAAGTAGATATACTGTGATTCAAATAAACTACTATTTTCGGAGTATCCGACGTCGGGGATGCTGTAGAATGTGGGGTAAGGATTAGGATGGGTTTGTCACACTTTTCCTTAGTTTTGGGAAGACTAGCAAGTTTGGTTGACGGAATCCTCAGCAAAGGGGAGACTGAATTAGTTAGCCAAGCATGAGAAAAACGATCAAAGAGTCGAATAGAGAATGTAATTGGATTCATTAATTGATAGAGACAAACATATGCCATTTTATGGTGTGTAATTATTTTTCGTAGCACCCATTGGCCATTTCAATTCAACCATAGTTTTTGAGTGTGATGTTTCATCCATGCTCTGGACAAAACTAACCTCTAAAATAGACAATGCTGGTTTTGCTTCAATGACAAGCACCGTCAGCTAACTCCCGCAATTCACGAGTACTATATGGTAAAGTGTTACCATCAAGGAATGATGGTACTTCTAGCTATCGCATTAGGAGTGATAATTCCATCTTGAAATTTGAACACTTGAATCTACTAGTTCCCTACTGATCAATCGTCTTAATATTGACGATTCACACCTTATCTGAAGTCATGCCCATCATTGCAGCAAATAGTTCTTGGGCACTTTCCAGATTCGCAACACCAATGCTATCGAGGTAACAGTGAGAGATTATGATATAATAGAGTTTGCACCGATCAGAAGACAAGAACAGAAAATTTCTCACCAATCGATTCGAACTGAATCACTGCTAAGTTGGGGGACATCCAGTCAGTGGAACTCTTCCATGTTGTATATTTTTAACCCCACACCCTTCAACTTCTCGGGGCTTTTGTGCAGGTGTCAAAATTGGAGTAGAGTTTTGCAGATCACCAGAGAATCGAGCCATTTATCTCCACAATCTACACTTCCATATCTACAATGGCACAATACGAGGTAATTGAGTCCAGAAAGTTTAAAGGTAATGCTGTTCATCGTCTCAAGCTCAGTGTTCCTTTGAACTACTCAAAATCCAATGCTTCCACGGACACCATCACCATAGGAGTTAGTATAGTCCAAAAATTTCAATCGGTGCATGAGGACCTACAACTCAACAATTCCAAGGTTTCTTTCCCTAAAAAAAGCAAATTGATCTGTTTCCTCCAAGGTGGTCCTGGTTTTCCTTGTGGAAGCCCTTACAGACCTCCTACGTTCGTCAATTTCCTTATTGAAAAGGGCTATGTGGTGGTTTTGCTTGATCAAAGAGGCACTGGATACAGTACACCATTAGATGCTGGCTGCCTAGCTAAGTACGTTCCCCGCATAGACGGCGAATCGGAAGATTCGTTCACAGAGAGACAGCTCGAATTCTTATTGAATTTTAGAGCAGATTCTATTGTTCATGATTTTGAAGAGTTGAGAAAAGCACTCATTGGCTCTGACAAATGGTCGCTTCTCGGTCAGTCTTATGGAGGTTTCTTAAGCATCACTTACTTATCAATGTATCCTGATGCGCTCAAAGAGATCTTGATCACTGCTGGTACCCCACCAATTGGATACCTTCCTGACGAAGTATATAAGGTGACCTACGAAAGAACCAAGGAAAGAAACATCCATTACTATGCTAAGTTTAGTGAAGATGTTCAAAGAGTCAAGAGAATTCTCGAATACTTGAGCACCAACAAAGTAACCTTACCAAACGGTGGAAACTTGACAGTAGAAAGATTTCAACAAATTGGATTGAGTTTCGGGGGATCGGGAGGTACAGATGCTATCCATGACTTGGTGACCAAATTTGATCATGATTTAGAGATAATGGGTCAACCATCCTATTCCACCTTGAGTGAGGCTCAAAGCTTCTCCCGTTTTGATACAAACGTCATATATCCATTATTCTTAGAGGCAATCTATTGTGATGGTAATTTCAAAGAGATCGAATCCACAAATTGGGTCTGCGATAGATTGAGATATGCTCCTGGAAACGAGCAGTTTGTTTACTCAAAAGATTCCTCTGAGCCGATCTTCTTTACTGGAGAAATGGTCTTCAAATCATGCTTCGACGACTTTGTTGAATTGAGACACTTCAAAAAGGTCGCTGAAGCTTTGCACAAAAACTCGAAGTGGTCCAAGCTTTACGATCCAGAGGTATTGAAAGCCACTTCCTTTTCCAAAGTACCTGTGGTGGCCTCCTCCTATGTTGCAGATCAATATGTCGACTTTGACCTTTCTAGGGAAGTCAAAAAGAAATATTTTAACAGTGACAATATGAAGCAGTTTGTCACCAGTGACTACTTCCACAATGGTCTTTCACAGGACTGTGAAACCATCGTTGGACGCTTATTAAGTCTTCTTGAATACGACTTTGATTGAGGAATTACGAATGTTGCTTGAAGTTTTAAGCCAAATTCTATCGATCTGGACTTATGAATAATTAATTACTATATATTACATAAACATCAGAAAGAGGTGATTCACAATAAAAATGAATAACAGAAGTTCCGATAATAAATTGATGATTATCTTTGAGATTCCAATGAGTTTTTTCTAGCTAAACCATTAAATCCCCAGGTCCATCTAAGCTTCGACTGTAAATTTTTAATCCATTCAAGGTCAACTGATTTCTTAGGTGCAGTCTCCAGAATAGGAGCGCTGTTCTTAAAACCGAAGTTGAAACCAAAACCAAAAGATCTGTTCTCGCGTGTTTCATTGCCATATGTGTAACCTTCGGGTATGCTGTTTAGGTAATTCAAACGATTCATCAAATTTTCCGAAAAAGGAGTTGATGCAGCACGTTTATAGGAAGGTGGCGATTGATAAAACGAGCGCTTTGATGCAACATTTGATATATGTTGCTTCCGGTCGTACTTGGCTTGAATGGATTGGAAGATATCCAAAAGTTTCATGTTCTTAGAGGATTCTGTGTTTGTTTTCAAAAAACCACTTGAAGTGAGCTCCAAAGTTGAACCATGTTCTTGACCGAGATTACCATCCAGTTTAGCACATAATTCATTCTGATATAATTCATTGAAGAATTCTTCGTATGTCTCAACACATTCACCGCAAATAAATTCATTGTAAACCTGGCTCACTTTATTTGAGTCTTCAAGTTCAATGTTCTTGGATCTTTTATGCTTCTTGTTGCTGTTGATGATTGAGCTGATCTCATATAGAGGTTTTTCACAAAGTTCACAATGCTTCAAGAGGTCAGCACCTGGAATCTTGCCGAAGATTTCTTCCAAATTTTCAGATTTAGAGTAGCTGAGTCCGAGACGTGGAGTGAAGTCATTTGACATGGTCCGTTTGTTCTTTGGCTTTTCTTGGACCAAGGAGGCACTTGAGCCGAAATGATTGCTTGTGAGGGTATTATTTAAGGTGTCACCATTAAGTGAGTTGAAAGTAGAGATGTCAGAGATGGTCTCGACATCCTCAGAGCCCAATTCGAGGACGGGTCTGGATAAATGCAAGGAGTTATTAAAAATACGTTGTTTGAAGGTAGCCAATGATCTCTTTCTGTTGATCATGGAGAGTTCGTTCATGTCGTCGTCATAGTTGTTAATGCAAAGGTCGGCCGATTTATGGTTGCGCTGGGGGTCGGAGCCGTTAAACGAAGCCCCATATGTGGAAGTTTGGTTAACTGTGGAATCGGAGGGGCGGGTCTTTTGTTTGACCATATAGTCCTCAATCAACACGATGGGATCGTGATGGCCGTCGCCTTCTTCGTCTTCATCTTCGTCTTCATCTTCGTCTTCGAACGGTTCGCTTTCGAGCGTATCGTCCATGACGGAATCAGATTTGCATGTTGGGATGGCTGAGAACAGACGCAGCAGTTCCACAGCGATCGTACCGATTTCCCGCTCTGCTAAAGTGGAGGAGCCTGACCCCGACCCAGAACTTCTGCATTTGGGCTTGGATGGAGGGGGCAAGGGGAGTGATGTGAGGGTGGTATCGTCGATGAGGTCGAGCTTGGAGGTCTGGTGGCTCATGGATCTGGAGAGGGTCTCGCGCTTGAGTTTGGAAATGCTGTGAAACGAGTCTTGCTTCTGGAGGATGGAGGGGCGGAAATCACGGCCAGAACCTCCCAACCTGCTCAAGTTGAGGTTGGTGGTTGCGATCATGTTGGGGTCTGGACAGAACGTTGTTGGAGAAAGGGCCCCTGGATTCAGTGGGTTGGCCGCAGAACCGGCACCAGCGGGCACACTGGGGCCGCAAACATCCGCGGGGGCAGGGTCTGGCCCCAAAGAATGGCCGGGCATGTTGGGAACGGCGGCAGAGCAGGCATCCTGCTCGGCCACAGAGTAGGTGGACATGAAGCGATGGAAAGGTGGTGGTCCAAGGAAGTTGTTGTGACAGCCTCAGCAATCGTGGCAGAAATCCACCTGGCTAAATATACCGCATGGAACCTGCCGCCAGTGATGGGCCGCATGCAGGACGCGCTTCATCAACAATAGTTTGCTGGGCCGAATAGTGGGAGGGCGGGAGTGCACAGAGCAGGTGGCTACCAACGGGTACAGCACGGATCCAACTAGGGCAACTGCACACAATTGCAGACAACCACAAACAACCGAAGGCACTGCACTGCGGGCATCGCTGAGCTGCAGGTACTGCAGGCACCGCTAGCGGTAGGACAGTGGTGCTGCAGCACCCACAGGGCGGACTTGAGCTTAGTGAGCGGACAGGCCCCAGGCCTGCCTTGGGCCAGACAGAGGGGGTGAAACCGCAGAATAGACGGCACACGGCCGGAAACGACCCACATCCGTGGTGTTTACAATTACAGTGTACTGTGGGCGGTGAAATCAGGAGTGGCCCATGGTGAAATGGCCCACGCTAATGCCCAATGCGAAAGGCTATGCTGAAATGCTGGAATTGGGAAAGAGAAACGCGGAAATGGGGAGCTTGGGCTTGGGCTTGGGCTTTTGCCTGACAGTGGGGCCATGGCCAGGAATCTCATGACTGGTGGCGATCGAGGACTTGTTGGGGTGGGGAATCTGGGAGCTGCCAGGGTTTGTACCTGACCGGTGGTTGAGGAGCCACTACCTGCACATACTGGCCGGGGGTGGCCAGGTCGGGGTGGCATGGTTGGGCAACCTGGTTGGGTTGTTTCCCCGTCCAAGCCTGGTCCCAGTCTTGCCAGACACGCCAGCCCGTCAGGTGGTGAATGTGGATCGCGGGCACAAAGGTCCAGAACGTCGCTGCCGGCCCCAACATTGCATTTTGCTCGTCTAGCCAAACCGTCGTGCTGGAGAGAAAACAACTACAGTCACCAGTGCAGGCAACTTCCGCAATGGGTATCGGGGGATCTTCCTGGTCACCCAAAAGCAAGTCTCTGCTGTTGCCGTCAGCCCTCCCACAGGGTGGTGTTCCTTGGAGCCCCGCCACGGCACTTCCACCGCCTGGAACGGTGTGGGGTGGATGAATTGGGGTGTTTGTTTGTGTTGGGAAAACGGCTGTGGGTGGAAAATAGCGGCAGGGAGGCATGGGGAAGGCACTCGGGTAGACACACGCACGTCATCACCGGCAAGTGGGACGACGGAAGTTGGCACCGATGGGCAGGAATTGACGTGGGTTAATCGGGCCTTTGGCCAGGTATTTTCTCCCCAGCTCAGTGCAGCACCTTCGCGCATTGGGGGACTGCTACAGCATGGGTTTTAGTGGGTACTAGCTGCCGGACCCACTGAAACTACTGGAGCAGCCACTGCTTCCGCTGGCCCATGAGCCATCTGGGTAAGGCAGTGTGAAGTTGCACAGTGCCTTGCCACAGTCTGGGTCCCCTATCGATTGTTGTTATCGCCATGCTTGTGCTGGGTGGCCTATTTGCCTGATCCTATTGTGGTGAAAGGTTTACGAGATGCTGGTTTGGGACGGGGACGCTTCACCCTCTGGCCACTTGCCGAACTGCTAGTGAAGTATGCATAGATCGCCTTGTTCACGGCCCATCGTTCTAGAACCGATCGTCGCGCTGATCGCAAGTGCCCGGTGCCTTTGGCTACCCACTTCACTGCAACCGTTGGTGCAATTGCGCCGGTTGTCAGACGCACTGGTCTTAGCTACCATTCCGACGCCAAATGAGAAGGTATGTTAGTCAGTCGGCGGCCCAGGGCCTAGGTTCGATGGCCCAGGCACCAGGGCCGTCTTCGGCCCAAGTGGCTGGCCTCACATCGCCATCAATCCGTAGCTATTGTGTGGGGCCTCTGGGTCGGGACCAAACTTGCCGTGCGGTCCCTGTGCAGTTCGTGTGCCGCGTCCTGGTGCATGGTGAACTTTTCACTTGCTTGCCGTTTTTGGTGAACAATATGGGCCAATGTGCGATAGCATAGCGATGCTGGAGGGCGTGGTCCAGAGCCATTGAGGTTGGCTGACTCGGAGCAGCCCCGTTGTCAAGGGATGACAGGGTTTGGTGGCACCTCTGGAGGCAGCACTTGTGAACCGGTGGGCCAATGGCGTTGAAGGGTACCGCTTGCGTCTGGGGGTGCATATGAAGGAAGGTTTTGTGGATGAAGTATGCCTTACCGGTTTTGCTGGCACCAGGGAGCTGTTGATGGGATGGTTTAGCCTTCGTTGCTGCAACAACGATGCCAAAATAAGCTCTCAGTCGTAGCTCCCTGAACCTTAATGGCTCCAAGACTACCTCGGAATATGGTTAGCCTTTACGGATTATGGTTAATGTTCTTCGTGTAGGTCAAGGTTGGCAAATGTGCGCTTGTGCGACAGTTGTGATTCGGGTAACGAGGTTGCATGTTAGCTAGCCACTGGTGCCATGGTTGGGAGGCAGGGTGGGGCCTAATCTGGTTGGTTACAAATCCTGACTGTTGACTACAAGTTCTAGTCGCGAGTGGTCATGATTGCGGTGAATGCTTGCCATACAAGTCCCACTAAGCAATTTGGGGTTAGAGACGAGTAACTCAAAAACGTGGTGATCTTCCGAATGAACAATTCAGTCACCAGGTGTTCACTGCTTGCTAAATGAATACATGTGCAAGTTGCCCAATTCTGATTATAATTGCATTATTGTGATTTCTTTTCGTTTATCATCAGAATTGACTGTTCCTCTCGCACTCTTCACCTATTCGAGGCATATTCTATTCTGGGCTCGAATAGGTGATCGTGAAGCTCTATTCACCCTACCCATAGGATCCTGGTGGCTTGGTTTCTGAATGTAGCTTTGCTCTACTCCCTTCTGACTGCATTTCCCTTTTTGCGTTTTGATCTTGGTTTTTGGCCTCGCAGGTGCATCCTTTGGATCAAGCAAAGTCCCAAAATACATGGTTTGGAAAGGAACCCAACCTGAAATATCACTGCCAGTTCTATTATCTATTCCATGAAATTCTATTAAATTCTATAGACGTGCTTGCAGATCTACAAGTTCGACCTCAACATATGACTTTATCCACAGGTGAATCACGCTTTACCGAAGCTGTCCATCATGTCCATCAAGTCGTCCAAACTGGCGTCCTTCTTCTCTGCCGTCTTCTCCACCGATCCGTCTGTCGCTTGCATCCAGTTGGTGACCTTTTCAACGAACATTTTCGAGTTAGGCACAAAGTGTCCTCCAGGATGCTTCAAGAGGTCGGAGTTGCCCTTGGTAACATCATAAAACGTCAATGCACGATCCTCTCCTACAACTGTGTCCAACTCACCGTACACATGTAAGTACTTGAGGTTTTCGTTGGGCTTGCTGGAGTCGGGAAAGTATTTTTCAAACCGATCGTTACCTTTGATCTTCATGTCTATCTTGAACCCTGAGTAGAGCACGGCAAACTTCAAGGGTGGGACGTTGAAGATGGTGTCAAACTGGTCGGAGATCACAGCGCCAAAAGCAGCACCTTGTGAGAACCCCACAAGTCCAACTATGGGAAGTTCACGGTCCTCCTGGTCCTCATAGGTCACCACCTCGTTGTCTTCATCGGAGATCATTTCACCCTTTTCAATGTAGTTTTTGAGGCACTGGATGCTCTTTTCCAACCCAAATCCTTCGTCTGCCTTGGGCTTCAACCACCAGCCTCTATTGCTGAGATCATTAGAGTCGTACTGTGCTAAGTCTCCCCCTATGGCCGCAGGTTCGACTAGATATGGACCATTGAGATACACCGTCTTGTACTGAAGTTTATTCAACCTCTTGCGTAAAGCTGAAGTCTTGGAGTAAAAGGTCGATGCCGTTTGGGTGAATCCGTGAAGAAAAAGGATCTTGGCCTTGAATGTCTGTGATTTAGGTGGCATTGTGCTGGGTGTCGATTCTCTCTAGTTAATTTATTTTGTGCGATATTTGATCTTTACTTATCATATCGTGTGAGAAGGGTCCGAAAAGTATTACAAATTTAGAAATAGATTGAAGATTTGAGGATAACTCGAATATGATCAGTGTGAGCTGATTCTACTCCATGAGATAGAACCTATCGACTTATCAAGAATTTGAAACACACATTTTATAGATAATTTTCCAAAAATTTCAAAAATTGGGTATTACAACCAGCAATAGAGTACGTAGTCAGTGAATCATCTCCAAGGTGTTACGATTACAGTTCAACTTGAGAAACAGTTTGAGTAGATTGGTTCCTCTTCCAACAGCAATCAATCATTCTTTGCCATCACTCTCGTTCGTTTACATTGCGTGAAACACATTCACCTCTACACCAATATCGGTATGATTACTTATATTAATACTATTATGCTCTTGCTTGCCTTCTGGAAGCAAGTAATTGATGATGTGATACGTCTCCATCGTCACTATCATTGACCCAGTCCAATATATCACGGAATATTCTCTGAGAGATGAGTTTATCGATTTCTATTTCCTGTTGTCTCATGCGTAACATCAAGGTTTCACAAACCTCTATTAAAATCAGGATTCCACGGTACTCCTGGCGCCGTTTGAACTCGATGATGGGTTGCCAGTTTGTAATTTGATAATTGAAACGCAACTCCAACACTGACAAGTTTTGGAAGTAGTAGTTGGGATAGTTTGTATTTGGACGAGTCAAGATTAATGGTATGGATTGGTTGGTGACAAATGGACAATTGTTAAGCGATAATCTTTGGAGACTACTGCTGCAGTGAATGGCCAAGTCCCATACACTGCGGTCGGATACATGGCATCCAGCGAGACCCACGGTGACCAATCTGGGGTTGTTGGCCACTAATACTGAAATGCTATTGTCGGTGACAAGTTGGCCCTTTTGCTTTCTGCCAAGGTTGATGTTGCGCAACTTGTGGCAGTTTCTAGCAATATGATAGAGACCACAGTCAGAAATAAGTTCACAGGCACGAAGGTCAAGTACTTCGAGGTTTGGGCAATATTGACTGACCATGATAAGGAAATCATCATCGACTACCTTAGAGCCCGTGATGATCAACTTCTTAAGTTTGTGGCCTCCTTCGTGAAAGAATTCCCGGGTGGGGTACAAGCGAGGGCACATGTAAAGCTCTAACCACTCTAGCTGACTGAAATCAATGTGGTCTTTGATCATTTCGATAGAGTTCTGCTTCAACATGAACAATTTATGCAACACGAAGGTGGTAGGCTTCATTCTTGGGGAGGTGTTGGAACGACCAAGCACCGAGGCCAATTTATTGAATTGGATCTCATCGCTAAAGAAGAAGCTCCTGCTCAATATCTCTCTGGTGACTTGATGGAACAACCGATTGACTTGGAGACAATTATAAAGCACGCTATTGTCATGGGAGGATCTTTCAGGGGTGGAACCTTCGTTCAATGCTTTTTGTGCCAGTTCTTGTGATCCATGAATGAGCATGGCATGTTTGAAAGAGAGAGGCTTGCGACGAGTGGGGGTGGATTCTTGGGGGATGCAGGTGGATTGGAGGGCAGCGTACTCCACAATCTTGTAGACGAGTTCGGGCACGTCAAAGATCGAAGGGGTGGATGCAATTGGAGGACGGGCTGGGGGAGTTGAAAATGATGGGGGTGCTGCGAGTGGTGATGGACGGTGCAGCTTGGAGAAAAAGTAGCCCTCATCAAAGGAAGTTGTGGGGCGGTACTTGACCGGGGTAGATGATGGAGTTCCATCATCGTCGGTGTAGTCTGGCAAAGACTCCAAGTCCGAAGCATCGGAAGCGGAGGAAGATGCAGGTGAGTTGTAGCCAGAGCAGAAGGAAAACTCCAGCTCGTGGAATCCGCTACTTGTGGGAGGAGGGTTGGAGACTGTAGAAATGCGAAGCTTGCGTTTGGAGTACTTGGGGGTGGGAGAGCGGTGGATCTTGTTTCCGACGTTCAAGCTGGCCAGTAACGATCTGGAGGACACTTTGCGGGTGCCAGAAAGGGAACTGGCCGAGGCAGACACCGACTTGGCCCGCTTGGGGGATGAAGTGGAAAACGGCACCGGACCCATGCATTCGTCCTCGAGGAACGGGTTGAATTCGTAAATCTTGTTGTCTATGTTGGGAGCATAGGGGAGAGGTTTGGTGTTGTTGTAATTCATGATGCAGCGGTGGGAACCAACAGAATGCTAATAACAGGGGAGAAGTGAAAATGCAGATGCGGACACGGTAGTCTTAGGATCTTGGGGATTCGACAAAGGGACTTGGAACGGGAGCGGATTGTTCTCAGAGCGGTGGTTACAGAACGGGTTGGCGATGGTAGGGTTGTAAACGGTGTTGGAGGTTGGCCTGCAGTAGGGAGTCCTAAGCTGGCTACCGAGAGATAGACAACGGATTCGAGCCTGGGAAGAGAGAAGATACCTGAACGAGGGAACAGGAGTGATATGCTTGGATGGGAAGTGGTGGTGGTACACACTGGTACTGTGGATGACTATGCGATGATGTTCTGACTGGCCTGGTTATGGCCTTTGAGCCCAGCTTGGTTTCGATGCCAGGGGGATCGGCTTGTTATATATGCCCCTCGAGTGCAACAGCCAGTATTTTCTTGCCTGAAACCCTTTCGCAAACCAATTTCGCTTAGGCAATATAACATCAAACAACCAGTTCCTTATTGTAGTTGGGCCAGCCACTATGGACCTGGTTGCATGCACACGCAGTGACACAGAAATAGCATGGTAGGTGCATGTGGCTGCAGCAGTGCTGCAGAAAGCGGAGGTGCAGGAAGACATGCACCAAGCGAATGCGGTAGTGCAGGTGGGGGGCTTGAACGCTAGAGATGGATGGCGGATGGGAAGAGGAAACCGCAGTCGATGGCTGTGTGGAAGAAGCTGTCCAGGTGCTTGGCAGAGGAGACCCGAGCAGGCCACCCGTGGCCTTTGGTAGCTGACGGATGTTTAGCCTGGGGCCCAAGGTCTGGTATTCCCGGCGCCAGCAGACGCATCGATCACGGTGTTGCAGGGTTATTTTGTGGGGTGGGCTGGCTGCTGCCAAAAAAATCCGGTCACGTGCCGCGCGCGTTGGAATCAGGGCAGGCATCCACGGCCACCACCAGGCCAGCGCTGGCTGAGGAACGTTTCCGGCGTGGTTCTGGCGGTGTGCTGGAAGACGTCAAGTTGATTCGTCCACGCCAATGGGCATCGACTCATCGACTCACAGGAACCAGGAACGGGCTGGGTGGCGTCTAACCTCGGCCTCGGAGGCGGCCTCTACAGCAGTGCCAACGAGCAGGGGTAGGCCATTACCTCCAGAAAGCCCCCAAACCTCCCCACCGGTGTGGGAGTGGCCCGGCACCGGTTGCTAGGCTCGGGAGTGGTCGTCAGTTTGGCCCAATGGCACGGCCATGTCGAAGCGGTTGCGGTGCGGTGGAGGCGCGGGCTGGTGGTGGAGCTTGCTATTGTCAGCCGCGTGTCAGTGGTGCAGATCTCTGAGCGAAAACAGGAACGATGTCATTAGCCAGTGACACCAGCAGCGTTTGAGAGCTGAGGACTTGTGGTGCCGTGGAGTTGGGCTGGGGAACCTGTGCCCGATGTGGGATCCAACGGCTGGTGAAGGGTCCTTGGTTACTAGTCTGCGGCCTCGGGAGTTCGGATAGTGCTGGTTCTTCCATCCCGGCGCGAGTGCGTAGGCATACGGCGAGGGCGTAAGGAGGATTTTCGTGCCCCTGGAATTTTTAGGTTTAGTCTAGCCATTTCTGGGGTCGCGGTGGGCTCGGGGCTACCGTAGACAGGAGACAGGGTCCCCAGCTTCCTGCCGGCCAGTTTGTCAGAAATTCCTTGAGCAACATAGGGTGGGCCTCAATAGCTGCCTTCTGGCAATCCAACAGCCTCGTGGACCTCCAGTCACCGTCTCAAGGCAGGGCACAGATGGCGGTGGTACTACCCTCCGCGCATCTACAGACGCGCGCGGCTTCCGGTGCACCACGCCTATGTCAATCTTGTGTCTGGCAGCCTCAAACCTAACACTATACTCTAAGTGCAACAGTTGGTTTCAGGTATGTTTACGCGGCCGGGTCCAGCGGTCGCCAAGAGTTGCTGGACACTTCGATGTGTCCGTTGTCCTCGCTTCCCTCCCACAAAGGGCCCGTTCCCATCCCCAGCGGCCCTGGGCCGCTGGGTGCAGGTGCGTGGAGTAGCAAGGTGGTTTCTGTTTACTGCGAGAATGTCGTGAGCCACTGGTACATGAAGCTCGTAATTACATTTCCCTTGCCTGATTGATCCAGCATTGCCGTCGTCAGGTCGACTGACATGTCGATGCTGCCGCTTGGGTCAGCTGGCCGCTTGCGGATGCCCATGATGCCGAGAATGTGGCAGTTGCTTGTGATGGAGTTACTGGAACCAGTAACATCGGTGCCCGGCCCGACCCTACATCGGCATAGGGGGCAGTGGCAGAGAGCAGACGGTGGCTGGAGCCGGTGGTTGGCTATCAACGGGGGCTGGCTGTTGAGCTATTGTGTCCCAGCCCGTCGGTGATCCGGTGTCTCACCTGTGTATTTGCAGATGGCAGGCCGGTATCTGGAGGAAGCGAGTATGCGCGATACTTGTGCGTCTCGAGACTAGTTGCAATACCGCCAGTGTCGGTGCCGGTGCCAGGCCAATGCCAGAATCTCTCAAGTGGTAAAAACACCAATTCCACTGGTGGACCGGTCCTTGGTGCTACCCTGACCAGTCTGTCTCCATCAGGCCGCCGGGGTCTGGTCTGGTGGCTTGTAATTCCCCCACCACAACAGGCGCATCTACGATCCAATTGCATGGGTTGCATGCAGAACAACGCAAAGAATCGCATTCTATTATTGTCACACCCATTTAGACGAGCCACAAAATCGGCCTCTTACGTCGCACAAACAACGCCATGATAACGGCCTTGGTTCACCCAAGCCTCGGTGGATTTCCCATGACATTGGAGGCTGAACTCCTTTCTATTCATCGCAAACTCTCGTGACAATAGAACGGACCCATTCACCCCAATATTGCGAGGGTACAACATTCCCTAGCTCAATTGTTTTCTCCAATCCACCAGCCGAAATTCCTCACAATCTACCCGACCCCGGCAAGTTCTCGTCTACAACACGATCTAGTGGTCCCCAGATAATCACAAGGGTCTATTAATATGACCTGGCCCGCAGGAATGTCGCACCACGAGCCTGGTTTGTTTAGACAATTGCTGCATTGGTGACATGAAAATATCCTTATGCAGATGTACAGTCTTACTAACTGTGTGGAGAGTGGAGAGTGGAATGTCATTATGAAGTAGCTCAGACCCAGCTTGGAGAGCTTGCACTTCTTCCTGTTGCAATTCACTACGTGTTCCAGGTGACACAAATACGGCGATTTGTTGTGTAATGCTGGGACAGATCCATTGAGGTTTTATTTTTGGCATGAATTACATACCTCGATCTTGTTAGTGGACACAGTTACAGTCTCCAAAATATGACTTGCTGCCTCTCTGGGTAATGAGGATTATTGCTGGCAATTCATGTTGATGGTCGCTTACTCAAAATGCCACATCCCTAGATATTTTTTATCTGATGGGCTGGCATGTAATTCAGTGTCGATTAGAAAATTCGGTTCGAGTCATCAGCCGTAAAATCTTCGGTAATTAATCGCAACTGCAAGCCTGCATGTTATTTTGTAATTATCAAATCAGATAATCATTTCAAGGTGAATTTGTGGTAAATGTGGTGAGCTATTTCAGTATTTTCTCACGTTTTTGTACATTTTTCACGTTACACACCTTTGGTGAATTACTAGGTTGGTCCACCAGATTAAAGCTTGGTGACATGTAACGGCACATGTGGCATCCGTCTGCCATGTATCAGGTGTCAAGCCTTGGCCGCACCCAGTGTGGATTTCGTTTTCGAACTCCGGTCAAGTTGATGACTATGGTGCGCTAAACCCACATCATCACGAGTGGACACAACAAAATGCTCTGTTAACCACCAAACCAACTCCTCGTGTGGTTGCTGGTATTGGCAAATTTGGCTAGATACATTCATTTATTATAATATTTACATCGCAATTGTATTTTTTGTAAACATGTATGATGTGAAATATTAGCGAGATCGAGATACCTGTAATAATATTTGCCATGGGTGTGGTGATACTTTCGAGGCTACAAGTTGCTCAAATTCGAGTCAAGATAATTTCAGCCAGATGCTGAGTGAAAACCTAGCACACATTTTTGGAGTCCATGGCAATTCTGACTTTCCCAGCCACGTTTCCGATTTTCAGTATCCAGAACGATTCCAGAGGAAAAATTCTAAAATAGAACATCGATGTTCATATCATCCTAAACTCTCCTTCACAGCCATGAATAGTTCCCAAGATGGTGTCTCACAGATAAATGGGGTGTATTAATCTCATTTCATTTTGTGATGTCGCTGGATGGCACAGAAATCTACCTTACATCAACCTCCAAGAGTGCTCGGAGTATCATTTTCGGAATCCAAACAGTCTAGTTGAGCACACTTAGAGATGCCACCAGTATACGGTCTATTATTAATCTCTTGTCACCCGACTATTGGTTTGAAGACCATAGTTGCCACCGTTAGACTGTCATGGATGTGGTGATTGGTTGCTCAGTGTATCTCCGATATGCTTACATAAAACCGTCGGCTTCTCAAAACCACCCCGACTCCGAACCGATGGAAACGAGTCCCAAGCCCCCGAAAACGCAGCAAAGCCTGGAAAAACCAACGCAAGTTGTGGCCGACATCACCCGGCGATTGATGGTCTGGTGGCATACCTGCCGAGTCCCGGGAATACTCCTCGGGTCCCAATGAGCTTATCGTCGCGGTAGCGACCCTGCATAAGGGCACACCCGTTCTGGCAACGGTCCCGAGCTAGTTCTTGGTTGCGGACATATATCTACGGTCCCTCTAGCCAGGAGCAAGAACATCGAAGCACACCCGGCCGAGAAGTGTGGCTGAGTCTTATTCTGCCCACCCCGAAACACCCGCGGTACCCAATACTGCGTGCCTTGAAGAGGTACTGGTGTGTCCCTGTGAAACCATCTGTCACAGATATTCCGTGAGGCTGTGAGTTTATCCGGAAGAGATTTGTGCGGCGCATATATCCTTACTGTTTCGGGCCACTTCCGCGGCGCTTGACCTCCTTCACCTGCCCTCCCTTGGTTACTGTCTGATTGTATACTTCTAGTCACTACAGTTCTTCTGCTGAAAACATTAACTTTATCCTTCCGGCCACCAGTCCTTAGCAGCTGCCAATCTCCTCACCTGCGCTAACACTTCCCAATCCGGGTGTTCATATTGTTCATTACATCACGCTAATCATTCCGAATCAGTGACCTGTTCTCGACCAACAGGACTGTCCCTCTTCCAATAGACCCATTTTCCTCGATAGTCATCGATCCTTCGGTCCATCCAGCAATCTGTGCAGCTAGGTTTCTTCAGCCAAGTTTGTCTTGTTTGCATTCCAGAACTCAATCTAATCGAACCACTAGACCATCCCAGTACTCACGGTACAGCCTCGGCCATCATGGTTAAGAAACAAACATCTACAGGTAAGTCTACGGCCTTATTCGACATCAGGTTTAAGTACCTCGACCATGATGTCTTAGTTCTCAAGGGAAACGAGCATGATGCCGCCTCTGCATTCTTATCGGGAAAGATTGTACTTTCCATCAACGAGACCATCAGTATCAAAAAGTTGCTGTTGCGGCTCTACTCTACCTTGAGGTTACAATGGATGGATCAGTTTCAAACACCCAAGGGATCATTTCCCAAGGCCAGCAAGTTCGAGAAAAACATCTATGAGTTCAATTGGGACGCAAATACGCTTAATCAATACCTCACCAATCTCCAGGACCAATCTGCATCGGCCCCCTTGGGTCGGAACCACTCTTCGGCATCATTGAAGACGTTGGGCCATTCATTTCGGTCCAAATCATCTTCCAACGTCAACCAGCTGACCTCACTCAGTCTCTCATCGTCACAGTCGAATCTCCACCGCAATGATTCTTCCACGTCACTCTCATCAAAAGGAAGCACGTCACATACTACCCTTTCGGCTGGTAATTATGAAATCCCATTCAGTGCCATTCTCCCAGGAAGCATGCCCGAATCCATTGAGGGTCTTCCAGGTGCTTCTCTTGTTTACAAAATGGAAGCTACTATCGATAGAGGAAAATTTCATAATAATATGGTGGCTAAGAAGCAGCTTAGAGTGATCAGAACTTTAACAACGGATGCGGTAGAACTCACAGAAACCGTGGCAGTCGACAATACATGGCCCAACAAAGTTGAATATTCATTGAACGTTCCATCGAAGGCCATTGCAATTGGTTCAGGAACACCAATAAGTTTCATGTTGGTGCCCTTATTAAAGGGTCTTAGACTTGGAAGTATAAAAATACAGTTGGTGGAACAATACTCCTATATCGGATATGTTGGTCCTGCCCATCACGGAGAAAGACTTGTTTGTGAGAAGGCCCTTGCAAAACCTGACGAAAATGACTCAAATTTCCAATTGGATAAATGGGAAGTCGACACCTTCTTGAGAGTACCAGCATCTTTATCCAAATGTACTCAAGATTGCGATATCCTGCAACACGTTAAAGTTAGACATAAAATCAAGTTCAATATTGGTTTGGTAAATCCCGACGGTCATGTTTCTGAGCTTCGTGCATCTTTACCTGTTCAATTATTCATATCTCCATTTGTTACGATTCGGGCAAAGCCCGAAGATGCCAGTGATGTGCTCACTGTTGAAGGATCTTCCAATAATGAAAATCAGGAGTCGGAATTGTTATTTGCCTCTGATTCTCACAGTACAAGTAACACAAGTTTGAGTCAGTTAGCAGAACAGCAATCCCAAAGAGGTGAACTAAGACGCTCAAACAATGGATCAGTATCTTCCTTTAGTGGATTGATGGCACCACCATTATATGAAAAGCATATCTATGATAGGCTCTGGTCTGATGTCTCACCCGTGGAATCGCCATCTACATCTGGAACTGCAACACCACGCAGCAACTTTAATATCTACGACAATGGAAGACATGATATTCTGCAACAATTTTCAATGTCTCCCATCGATACTAATCAGTTAAGTGAGAACTTAAGGCAATTAAGTTTGCAAAGACAAGCTCAAGAAAATGCTGAGTTAGGATCAAATGAAAATTCCACCTCTGTCAGTCCAAGTGGAGTTTCTGGCGACAGGGCGGTCTTCAATCTTGGGGGCGAAACTAATGAGTCTCAAGGTGATTACTTCACAAGAGGTAGACCAATATCGGGCATGAATCAGGCCAATGCTTTGGTTTCGCCTGGTATTCAAAGTCCTCATCACATTTCGAGGGTTAATTCAGACCTTGATACTACAAAGTTGAATCAACTTCCCTCATATTCGCAAGCAGTGAAGAGTGAACCTGATGAGCTGTTGTCGCCAGCATACGAGCCACCATTGCCAGGATCGAATGTGAACTTGGCTGAACTCAATAGGAGATTTGAAGAAATGTGCAATACTAATTCTAATGGACAACCCTCGAGTGGACCATCTTCAAAAGCGAAACTTTCAAGAGGATCCAGTTCATTGAGTTTGAGAAATTTGGGGTCAAGAACCAGTTCCAAAGAGTCCTCACCCTCACAATCCAGAAATGTTTCTTCCAGTAATTTGGCTGGATTATCCAGAAGTTCATCAAAGAGAAGTGTTAGTGGAAGCAAAAGTAGTAGTGCATCCAACAGCAATAATAATAGTTCCACCAACATAGCCACTACGCTTCCAAGATCCATATCTCCGATTCACCATAATTCCGGTGGTGCCATTTCTTTCTCAACCAGTCCTGTGTCATCATCTCCGCATTCTAAGACCCCGGAAATCGCACTGCATCTTCACCAAAAGTTACCAAGACTGATTGCTCAGCCGTCAAGCAGTGCCTCTGACAGAAATGCGGCATTGGGTGGCCAGCACGTTCCTACTAAATCGGGATCCAGCTTGAATCTCCATTTCCTTAATAGAAAAGAAAAGAAATAGACATACTAGACATTTAGGGCATCTTAGATTTGCTGGGAATCACTACCCTGTAGTTGTACAATATTTGATCACGCGATCATGGGTCACATGACGGGGTCATTAAAGACAACGAACCTCTCTCACCCTTGTTTACTAACAATGTTTAGAGATCGGACGAATCTCTTCCTTTCATACCGTCGTACCATTCCTAGGAATGACAAACTTACGGCAGAAACGAGGTTCGATGCATTGGCCGAAGAAGAGGAGACTTTGATGGAGTCAAGAAGGCGTCCTCCAAGATACAAAGATCAAGTTGCTGCCGATGGATCTATAGAGATGAAACCTGTTATCCCGTCCTTGTTTGACATTGCTGGTGATCTAGACAAGAACTTAAGTACAATTAAGCAAAAGATCAATGAATTGAACTCGTTGTATAAGAAACTTATTATTGTGAGCAAAGCTGAAAAGATGGAATTGGAGAATAGAATTGAGGATTTAAATTATAACATCTTGAAAATTTTCGAGCAATGTTATGTTCTTATAAAGAAGTACGACTACTTGGGTCAGAATCATAAGAACTTAAGATTGGATTACACCGAGAATGATTTGGAGATCTTGAATAATTTCAAGAAAAACTATGCCACTAAGATACAAGATAATTCTTTGATATTCAGGAATCTTCAAAATAATTATATTAAGTTTCTTCGTGATGATGAAGACGAGATGGATACATTGTTGGGAAATAGCTCAACGCTAGATACCACGTTACTTGAAGAAGAGGAAGAAAAGACTTCCCAAATTGAAGATTACTCCAAGCAAGTCTTGAAACAAACACAAATGTCCTCTGATTCTCGGATGCTCAGACAAAGAGAAAAAGAGATTTCTAACCTTGCCATGGGAATTCTCGAAATTCTGACGATTTTCAAGGAAATGGAATCAATAATTGTCGAACAGGGCTCATTGTTGGACAGGATCGATTACAACTTACAAAACACTGTCCAAGATCTTAAACAGTCTGATAAAGAACTTGTAACTGCACAGCTGTATCAAAAAAGAACAACCAAGTGCAAAATAATATTTTTAATGTGTTTAATCGCCTTTGCATTATTCTTGATTGTTCTAGTCAAGCCACACGGTTCAACAAAAATTGTGGAAAAACCTGTTTCTAACGATAAGCCAGTTGCTGAGAAACCACCATCTAATAATCCTGATTCCAATCCGGAATCTCATCCCGACAAACCAGGTGAACGTCCATCAGTAGATCGGCCCGCTGAGCGACCAACTATCGGCAAACCTGAAGGTCCATCCATACAGGAACCACCTCCAGATGAGAATCTTTTAAAAGATACTCTGCAAAACTATTACTGGTAACTACATTCAGACAGGCCTGCTGAATTCGTAACTAAATAATCAAAAAGTAGAACAAATCAAATATATACCAGGATTTGAAATAAAATTAACGTAGTGAAAAGAACCATTGGAAATCAAAAATCTATCAAAAACTCCATTCATATCATACCGTATGGTCCACTTCTAGCACCTGCATTATCCCTACCCATTAAAGATGAAGCAGCAGCAGATTTATTGTATCTGTTAGCCACAGGGACGAAGCCTGGTTGAACCCTACGAGATGGTCTAACAGAACCAACATTGAAATCTGGGTTGTTTGCCAAAGCATTGTCAGAGACTGTTGGCCTTGCTTGTTGTGGGGCCTGTTGATAGTATGGAGCCTTTTGAACTGGATTGTAGTATTGTTGATGAGGATGTGATTGTGGTGCTTGTTGTGGGGGTAATTGTTGAAAAAATTGTTGGTTTTGTTGATTTGGAGGCACTCCATAAGCCATTTGTGGACCCTGCTGATTAGGAACAGAATAGTATCCCAGTTTGTTAGGTTGATTGATGTATTGAGGATTTGGAGCTCTTTGGGAGACTGATGTGAAGTTTGAATCAGCATCAGAATCCTGAGTAGTTTGGGAGGTACGGTTGTTAGTGTTGAGGGGTGCCCTTTCGTCATCGCTTAAATCGAAATCATCAATTTCCGTGAAAGGCTTATGTCCTTCAACTTCAGGATGGTGTTCAAAGACACTAGAATGGTTAATAGGATAAACAGGTTCTATAGCACTGTCACGCATATGGTCAGCTGGATACGACAAATTAGGAGCCTGTTGAACTCCTGCTGAGCTTGGAACAAGTTTGGGAGCAACGTCTCTGCGGGCAACGTGTTGAGTATCCATAACATTGATCCTAGGAGCGTTAACTTGTTCGGAAGAATTGTAATACGAAGAAGCAGGACCTTGGTATGGCTTAGAATGTTTGGTAAAGTCATTGGCCTGTGCAGCATCGTTATATATGGACGAATTTGAGCTCTTTCCATCATCAAATGAGGTGTCAGGAGCATTGTGTGCTTGCGGAACTGTCATGTAGTTATTTCTGGGTTGGTGTGGAGTAAGCTTGAAGTTTGTTTGAGGGGCAGGTTGACTTCTTGAATCCTTCTTTTCCAAATCCCTACTAATTGAACTTGAAGAGTCGTAGTTCATGGGCTTTGGAGGAGGAATACCTGAGTAAGAAGTAGGGGCATTGAAGTTTGAAGAGAATCCCTTTTCATTTCCAGCACTGGTAACGTATCTTTCGATACTTTCGTTACTGCTGATATCATCAGAGGACTGATTGTTGAATACCAAAGAAATGAACAAAGAAATCAACGATATGAGATCTGCACCCGCAGCTCCAATAAGGATCCAACCGGTCCAACTGACATTGGGATAGAACACTAACACCACGATAATTGCAACCACTGTAGTTGCAAGGAAAGCAATGATGTTCAAGACTATGGCAAATAATGTGATTGCCTTAGAGCCGAAGTGGGTGGCCACAATCACAGCTAGAGCGAAAAAGTTGAAACCAAGGGCGATAGGTGCCACGATAAACACCTTAACGAGGTTTTCTCTGGTGGAGTTAGCCAATAACCAATTTGAGGTTGCATCGTGGGTATCAGCAAGGGAGTAAGGAAAGGTTGCTTTTGAGCAGGAGTTTTCTGCCGAGAAACAGTAGCCAAAGATACCGTATTTGTGGGTAGCGGTGGTGGCCAAGGAGAAGCTTTGGACCACGGGGGTGGAGATGGTTGCGAGAAGGAGGAACACGAAGGATACCAACACCAATATGAGGGAAACAGTATTGAAGCCGGCACGGACCATGGTGAACAGCACAGCGAGGGGATCAGTGAGGAGTGCTGGGCCAACTGGTGGGGGGTGCTGAAATATGTAGTGGGTGGACTGGAGCAGACGCGATCAGAGGGCTGCTGGGCACCGAGATTAAACGACTGACACGTTGGGTAGCGAGAGAACAGGCGCCGGGCGTAGATGCTATGACGGCTGGAGAACGGAGACCCAGCGGTGAAGGCGAAGAAGTCGGGCGGGACTGGACGAAGGGTGTGGAGGACTCACCGTGAATCAGGAGTGGTGAGATCAGATATTAGCGACACGGCTGGTGACACAAGATAGCTAGACGAGACAAGATATAGGCCACGCGGGTTGCGGTCGTTTCAAGAGGTTCAACAGGTTCAAGGGAATCGCCAAAGACACAGAGCCTTAAGAATAAAGTTGTTGAAGCTGAACAAACTTAGTGCCGTGAAAAGGAACAGTTGGAAATATGTTTAGAAACTATAGGGGCTTGTGGGAGAAACAATACCAAACACTCAACCAGCATAGGCAGTGCGGCGGGGTCCGCCGCAGCGACACCGGGGCGGGTGTGGTGAGCCTTGGCCGTGCGACGCCGACCAGCGATAACGGGCTCTGGTGATAGGCAGTTGACAGCAGCAGTATGGGGCCAGGCCACTGTGGAGCGGCTGTGGAGCGTCAGCGGATGGTAGCGACAGATACTGTTGCTGGGGACGGGTGAAGGCGGGAGCATGCGAAACCACTCTGGTTGCCTTTAGCGATGGCGTTGTCAATACGCTCCGGTGCCATAGGCGACTCGTCTGATCTCCACCACCACAGGGCCACAGTTTATCATGCGATAGGCGAGGAGTGCACGGCGACAGCGCGATGGTTTCAGCCCTACCTAGCGTCGCGCACCTCCAGTGGCAGAATAGGGGAAGATTTACGGTGGGGACAGGTCCAAAGCAACACTAAGCAGGAAGAGGTGGATCGAGTGCCAGATCGGGACAGGGACAGAATTGGCCAGGACACACCGGACCACAGCTACATACTATGCTAATGGGGTGTGGGGCGGAAATGTCCCAGTACGGAGCAGATTAGACGTGTTGCTTGAGAGGAATGCACAAAGAGAGAACGCACTACAGTCGCAGTCGGGGCGAGGGACCAGCTACCAAGCACAGGGTGGTATGGCATTCGGGTTGTTTGGTTGTTTGGTAGTTTGGGGCTGTCGGGGTTGTTTGGGTTGTTTTTGTTGCTTAGATGGATGGACTAGGGTGATTGAATCAGGTTTTGGTGGGAGCTAGCAGGTGGGGGCTAGCATGTGGGGGCTAGAAGGTGGGGCGAGGGTCTGGAAGCCTCCAGTGTAGAATCGAACGTGGGTATTTTTCTGCTACAGTGTAAACATGATACACCTGATTGAGCATGTGAAACAGGGCAATGGTCCGTAGAACGGTCTGGAGGTGATGGAGGACACGAGTGACCCAAGCCTGCTGGACAGACCAGCCATGCCACCGAGAGGTGAGATTCTTGTTGTTCAAAACAATGTCCATCACAATAGCGGATCACCTCCCCTTAAGGGTTCATGGTGAACAAACACGCTACAATAACATTGCCAAATCTGTGGCAAGCCTCTCTATACTGCAGAGTTCCGCAATGTTCCATCAGTCCCTGGTTAAGCCCACTCATTCCATCTGGCGATGGTGACCTTGATTTAGAAGATCTACTGGGATGTACATACTTAGGCTACCCATTCCAGCAGTTGAAGTGCTTGCAGTCATGTCACAGAAAAGCAAACTTCCCAAAGGAACTGCTTTTCTGCCCCAAGCCCCCATTTCAGTTGGGATGGTGGGTTGACAACGCGTGTGGTTGGGAATCTGAACCATGTCTATTGTTAGAACTAGCGACCCTTTCCTTATTTTGACAAACTGATAGTGTTTTAGTGGTAACACCGGCCCTAATGACACTACTAGTCCGGAAATTGCTACTATGGTTTTATTGGTAATTCATGGTGCTTTTCCCACCTACAAAATGCTTGGTGCTACTGTTTCATTCAATCCAAGTGGTGTTCAAGGAGTAGGTGGGGAAGATTAAGCCATCCTTGTTTTCCTCAAGTTCTCCTAAGGGCCTGATATGTTGGGCAATGTCCTAAATAGCAGGAATAGTGTTGGTTTCGGAAGGTGGAGTCCACTGGCTTCAAGCTAGTATTGTGGTACTGCAAAGTCCAATTAATTACCTACAACACGCGTACCTGTCTAGACAATTTGTTATTATATACACTAAGCTACATGACTAGCTGGCACCCTCATACCAAATATCTGGCACTTCTAAGATATACCTTTCCATAGCTTCTCTGAACCGGGCTCTATATTGCTTTGGAGTAACAATTGTAGGGTCCTTTCCCTTCTTGTTACCTCCGATCAAGTTGTTACCTTTAACCCAATTCTCCACTTTTTTATCCCACGTGAAGGCACGTAACCAGTCAATAATTCCGATATAGAGTTTATTGGAATTATTATCAATACCAATCACGAGCGAATAGTCCATGACATCCATGGCCAGTAAGAAACTAGTATCATTGAACAATGATCCTCGTAATAATTTTTTCAGCTGTTCTTTCACAAACACCGGAGACTCGTAAATATATTCAATCATATTCTCATCCAACAACACCTCATTCTCCTTGCCTGTCTGCTTGACGTGTCTATTTCTCATGGAACCCTTCAAATCGAAGATTCTCGTGGTTTTGTGGTTGTAGAACAAGTTCTCCATGATCAAAAAGTCCATCTTGTAAGTCTTTCCTGTAATGGTATTCTTGATCTGGATTTGGTAAAACCCGAAAATTTTGGCAATAGCAGTACTCAAGGTGTTGAACATTGATTGTGACATGTACTTGAAGTAGAATGGGGCAATTGAAACAAAAGATTCCAATTCGGATTTAGATAACTCTTTGACAATGTAACGGTCGTCTAAAGTCTTTAAGAAATTGGAGCCACTCTTACCTCCACTGGAATTCCATTTAATACACCGACTAAGACTTTGAATAAAGTTATCGTTATTACCACATGCCGTTCTGAAGGCTTCAAACTGCTCACTGTAGAAAATCTTACACGATAAACTGGTATTACCATCCACAAATTGATACTTTAAATGATTAGACTTGTTCTTGTTCATAATTTTTTCAAGTGTGGTTGGCTCACCGTGGTTTTTCTTTTTGAATCTCTTCTCGATTTTAATAAAATTGTTAATCTTCTTGTTGTTGTTTTCATTGTTTTCCAAATCAAAACCTCCTGAAAGTTGATTTTCTCTACCCATGGCTTCCAACTTTTGCTTATAGTCATTTGACGACAAACAAAATGCTACCAAGGAACTAGGCTCGTCATCTCTAACAATAACATCAGAGTCTGCGAAAGTATGTTCATGAGATTCTAATGGATAATCAAGTGGGTCCCATAAGGTTGCAGACCTATCGGCCCAGAAGTTAGTCAATGTCTTCAATAAAGTCATTTTCTCTGGTTGTGGAATATCGAGATGCTTCGAGCCAGTTGCTCCAGAAATTGAGGACTTGCTCAAATTTAGTGTCAGTGAATTCTTCGAATCCATCTTACCATCTGGTTGTGTGGTTTTTGAAAAGTTTTTATTAGCCTCATCGTGTACATCAACGGCATCCTCAATTTTATCATAAATTTCAACAATTGGTTTACTTTCAACGATCGGTAATGCTTTGAATTTATGCGATTTCTTTTGCATTTCTTGCTCTCTTTGTCTCTTAAATTCCATTGAGATCTTGTCAATGTTCATTTTGTCAAACAAGTTTGCTAATTGATAAACCTTGTTAGGAGTAGTTTCACTTTCATCCTCTATGGATGCTTGTGAATCTTTTCTAGTCAAGTGTCTTAACGGGGCAGGTGGAGGAAGCTTCTTGAAGTCTTCCTTACTTCCATTCCTTTCGTTTTCTAGTAACTGTTCAATCTTACTGATTCTGTCTAAAATCGAATGAGAGTAAAGTGAAGATGGAATCAACTTATTGATTTCCTTGCCTTTTTCATAATTCATGGAAGATGCAGGTGAATAAGCAGATGAAGATTTTCTGGATCTCGTTCTCTTCGTAGGGGTCGATAATACGGACATTGAATCTGTTTCAGTTGGTGTTTCCACCTGTGGTACGTTAGAAGTTTCAGACTGTTCCTTGGAGATACTTAACCTTTTCAAGTCATTTTCGACAGAGGAAGTATGTGGAATAAGCTTATCCTTTTGAAGTTCCAAGTTTTCTTCCAAAGATTTTCCAGTAGAAACACTCAAATATTCTTTATTATTGGATTCCAAATTTAATTCTGGTACTACCTTTTTGTTTGCATCAGCATCAGCATTTGGAATTGTATCACTATCCTTAGTTTCAATAGCAATTTCGGGTCCTTGATCATTCTCTTGGGGAGTATCAACCTTTTCCCCATTTCTGTCCATTAAAAAGTTTCTCAAGTGAAACTGTGTGATCTTATTGATATCGTTTTCTGTTGGCAAGAAGTTCTTCTCAAATTCATTGAATTCAGAATCCCAACTGACACCAAGTTCTTGAAGTTCTCTTAAAATATAATTCAAGCTCAAATAATCAGTACTAGGAGTGGAATTATATATTTCGAGAGTCTTTTCATTAATCATGTCAACTTGGGAGGCTAATTTATTTTTCAATTCCTCAACCTTTTTAAGACCATCTTCAACTCTATCGAATGTGTCAACTTTGACACGATTTAACCGTTTGGAAATACTACCAAAAAAACTTTCAGACTTTGTCTTGATACTGTTGAAAGCATCAAGCTTCAAATTGAAGTCGATTTCAGGAATGAACTCTAATTGCTTCTTTGGTACAATAACCTCATAGTTGTCAATTTTGGAGTATTCTAATCGAATAATCAAATCGTTGTAGCCAAAATACCGAACATGGCTTTTGAAAAAATCGTGACAACAAGTTCTATCCTGAAGAATCAAATTCTGGCCATAAAAGCAAAGTTCCAAAAACTTACCAATGGAAAGATAATAAGTGTCATCTGTCATTTTTGTAATAGGAGTAGACTGATCGCATTCTTTACAGTAACTCCACATTATCCTTTGGTTCTTTTGTACATCTCTGAATCTTTCTTCATCTGGATCTCCTCGTTTTTCTATTCTCTCCAAGATTAGATCTAACTTTCCATTCTCATGAACATATGATTTGTAGTGATTTAACATGAATTCTCCACATTCCTTGCATACTTTATCATAATCCTGGAAAATCTGATCCAAGAATAAACCCAAACACTTATCATTATCAGTGTAATAGTCAATGATCATAATATTAGGACCTGAGCAAGGAGTGGAATATTTGATTGAAACACTTGATTGAAGGACATGTAAGTTCTTATGGAAGATAGGATATAACTGATAGGACGAAATACCAACACAATTGATCCAAACTCGAAGCCGAGATTGATAATCATGGAGCAACGTATTAAGACGGAAATTACTCACAATTTTTAACATTTGCATCAAATCATGTTTTTCAGCGGGCAAATTTTTTGTGTCGATATTCTTAGATAATTCTTCAGACAAAGTAGGATCCATTTTTTCTATGTCTTGGCAATTCTGAATAAGTTTGTTTGTTTTACAAAACTTGTAGTAATTGTAGTAAGAATCAATAACATTCACCAAAGGAGAAGGAAGTGGGAATTTTGTAGCTGGCGATAAACTAATCCTTCTTTTGTTGAATAATGACATATAATGAGAAAATAGCTTCGTTCCAGCAATTGTTTCTGAGCTGGGATGATTCATAAAATGATCAGACTCGGGAATATCCTGTTCCTTTTTCGCAAGCTCTGTTAAATTTGTATTCAGATCATTCAGATCTTGATCTTTCAAATCACTTGATGCTTCTTCTTTCTTTTTATGATAGTCTTGAATTTCCTTGAGATCATTTTCACGATCTTTTTCTATTTCTGCTATTTTAAGGTTGTACTCGTCAACTTGTGGATTTGGTGTATCAAGATTAGATGGGTCGAAAGTAATCAAAAGATTTCTCAATAAACTCTTCTCAAACTTGCTATTCAAAATACCAGGTAATAATGTCTCGGTAGAATATTTTACACTATTCAACGTATCTTCATTTCCGCCTCTGAGTGTGATGGTGAAGCCACTTTCAATGTCATTCCCAATAAAGAAACAATAAGTCTTTATATAATTGTTGTGAAGATATCTTTTTACTTCAAACTTTTTGCATTCTCCCAATTGGCCCTTCTTGAAGAACAAATCATTAACAGACTGGAATATATTTGACTTAGTATATCTCGATATTCTTTCAATGATTTGTGGTTTCGCATTTGAAATAATTGTGATTCCAGCTTCTTCTAGTAAAGTCTTGGCTAAGCCGCAGATGGAATCTCCGATGATTATTATATCCGGTTTCATGGAGATAAGCTTAGATACAAGATTGGTAATGTAAACTGATTGCTGAGAATGAATAATTCTTAAGCTTATGAATTGTTCTTTTTGCTTCAAATATTCAATTGGAAACATTAATAAAGCAATCTTAGGATTGTTGATTGAAAATGACATCTTCTTGGAATCAATGTTTTTTGTAATGAATAATCCTTCCATCACATTAGTTTCTTCGATCTTTCCACCAAGAATCTTCTTAATTTTCACGTATTGTTTGATGTCCAAAGTATCAGTTAGTTTGATTTCACCAACATAGCTTAAAACCTTTTTTAATTCTGAAATCCATCTAGTTTGATCTTCCTTAATATCACAGTCTTCTAGAGACTGTTTCAATATTATATCTAGAGCATCTTGGTAAATCTGGTCAACGGATTTGCTGATGGATAATGTGTTCAGTTTTCGTTTTCCTGTAGGTGATGATTGGGATAATTCCTGGAATGGATTTATTGTCTTGTCATCATGGCTATAAGCACTAGCTTCTCCGTCAAAAGTATGAGTTTCTAGACTGTTCTGAGAATTTACACTAGTTTCATTGTGTTTGGACATAGGTGATATGTCTGAAAATGTCTGGGATTTTGTGCTAGGAGAAGCCAAAACATTGCTACCTGTAGCAGAATCCGAGGAATAAATATTGCTGTTTTGTTTTTCGTCTTCCAAATTGACAGTAATGGGTGAACTTTTATCCTTTTGTTCCAAAGTTACCATGCTAAGTTTTGGTGTATTAGGACTAGAAATTGGGGAGATCCTTGGTTGATTTTGTTTGAAATTCTCTACACTGGGTAACCTGTTTTGTGTGAGAATCAGAAGACTTCTATTTGATTTCACCTTTCTTCTTGATCTCATTCTCTCTAGTGAAGCATTTGCTCTTTCTCTTGATCTTAGACTTTCAGACTTTGGTATCTCTTCAAAAAGAATAGAATGGGACATTGGTGACGGATTTGATGAATTAGAGCTTTGAAACAACTTGTTTAACGTTGAATTATTGTTGTACGGTTTTGAATTGTTTGCCAATGTAATGGACAGTGAATCAATAGACCTCGTAAAATTATATGAGTCCGGAAAGATCTTATCGTTGACCATATTAGGAAATTCACCAAGAGTAGGCATGACAAGGTTTGTATTCACTGTGGTTGGTTTTGGAGATAATTGACCATTATTGTATCCGTTGTGGTTCAAAGAAGTGTATAACGACATAACTTGTTCATCTTCATTTTCACTCTCAATATCTTCATCATTAGAATCTTCAGTATCAGCATCTCCTGGATCACTGCGACTAAAAGTTCGATTTAAATCTGCTTCCTTTTCTTCCTTGGCCATGTTGCCAGATTTCATGCGAAGCTTATTGTTCGAAACCTTTCGCCCGATAATACTACTATAGACATTATCGAAACTATTTGTCCTCAGTAATCCCGGTGAGACGTTTCTTAATTGTGCATATGCCTTAAACCAGCTTTTACTAGGGTAAGATTCAGAATGAAGGCTAGTACTAAGATTTCCGTTAGGTTTCAAATTTGAATGATTATTATGAATGAATGAATTTTTTGGTACCGGAATTTCAACGGCCTCCCCCGTTCTTGTTGTTGGGATAGCCATTTGTGGAGTTTTTCGAGGATAAACTATGATGTTTTCTTTGCCAAATTTTATTGGTGTATTGTTTCCGGTGTTGACTGTAGAGATTGAGTTTCTGTGTGAAGGTGAGGTTTCGTGTTCTGGATGACCTTTGTCGTTAGCAAGATGATCTTGAATCAAACTATCTCTTCGAGAGTTAATTGATAATGATCGTATTCTGGTCAATGGGTGATTTGTTAAAATATTGTCCCCCGACTCTTCATATTCTTCGTTTTGAATTGCTTCTGAATCTGATTCTGATGAGCTTGAATAGTCATCACTTAAGTAGACAATCACATCACTGTAACATGGTTTGCAGACCCGAAGCTTGTCATGATACTGCTTTTTAGATTCATTTTGATGGTCTTTGTCCTTGATTCTTCGTTCCTCTTTATGTTGGTTGTATGAAATAAACAAGGTGCAATCAGCACAGAAGATTTGTCCACAAAATCTACAGTGGTGTTTTCTTCTAAAAGCAGTGAAAGGTTTGAAACAATTCAAACAATCTGAAACAAATGAGTTATTCATCCAATACTTTCTAGGGATTCCACCTGTTTTGAGAGGATTTTCAGAAGATCTCTTCGGGCCTTTGCTTTTCTTGGAAGTTTTACCTGTAGTTAAGTTGGTATTGAGGATGGACTTAGCATTATCCAAGATCACTGTAGATAAATTAGAGGACACTTTCTTTTTCATACTGCCATTTTGATCTTTACTTCTCAATGCATATATGGTGGATAAGGTTGGCGAGTCACCAAGTATATTGTTTGTATAAGTTCGTTTGAGTTCCGCCTTGATGGGAGATGATTTTGCAATAGATTGGCTGTACAAGGAAATATCATAGCAACTTGGATGGTGTGTTTTTGAGCCCACACGTTTTACTTCCTGGGAGCTTTCTGGGATGAACCCATGATTATGACCGGGAGAATTGGACTGGTTGTTGATGGTTTCCAGATCAGACCCCGAATCATCAGATAGCTCAATATCGTTGGGCAAATTGTTGAATATAGACGATATTTTGCTCAGTAAGGTGCGATCCATGGCCGTAGATCCACTGCTGAGTTTGCTTTTGGAATTCTGGCTCTTTTGCCCCTGGCCAGACTCGGTGGATACTTCTGCATTACTCACAATAGCATTCACGTTGACCACGGAGCTAGTCACACTGCTGCTGCCGGAGGTGTTAGCTAAGCTGGGGAAGTGGAGGGTGGAGATCCGGAGCGACTTATTATCTGAGGTGACCCGGGGAGTCTGTTCATCGGAGTTTACCACCGGGCGCTTGAGAGGTGCCCTCTTGATGGCTTCATCGATCTTGTGTGGAGGATGCAAAGATTCGAGTGGATTGGCGATGGAGTTGATCAGGGGGGAGGCAAGGGCTGAGGCCGGAACGGTGGATATTCTACTGGGACGATGGCTGTCGGAATCTTGGGGAGGAAACACTTTTGGCTGGGACAGAGCCACGATTGGCATGGAGACCTCTCGGGTAATGGGTTTGGGATTCTCCAAATTGGCCACGGGCACCGGAGTTTCGTCGATGGCGTCTTTATCTTCGTGGTCTGCTTCAGGAACAGGGGTGGTAGACCGGGGTGATGCATAGGTGTAGTTCAGCACCAAGTTGGACGCGTTTGTGGTGACCTTGCGCAATGTCTTGGTGAACATGCGGCCTAAGGTCCTGGTGTTCTCCTCTTCCGGGTCGGGAATGGTGGGAAACGACACGAAGTCTGGCGGGTGGACGGTGTCCCCCTCGTCTTCCGAGTTGTTGGCATAGCTAGGGTGCCTGGGATTGGGGGTCGCCATGGTTCGACGTCACCAAGAGCTAGTCTTTGAGGTGAACTACGTCTAGGTGAAGTGGGTGGGATGGGTAAGATGGCTGGTGGGATGGAGGTAAGTTGGTATAAGATTGACGTACTGCAGGTAGTCCTGCTCGTGTATTTCAGGGCCGTATGCAGTGAGATACTGGTGACGTGAGGGAAGATCCAACGGGCCAGCACGATGGGAAGAACGCGACACTTGGCCAAATAGAGTAGGTCAGGTTGGGCCAATTGGATAAGTTGGCCAACGACGATACAAACTGGTGGTAGTACCAACTGGCTGTTCTCAAGTTGTTTATATGTATGTGGATAGTTGGTGATGGGTCAGGTTTCTGCTGGCGTGCGACAATACCGTTGTGGGGTTGATGGAGTCAGGGAAGTTTCACCTGCCAGACCTGGTTACAGAGACAACTGGGGAACGTGTCGCCACCTAGCAGCATCGTACAACGTGACATCCTCACAATAGCCGGCGAAGGAATTGGTGGCAGGCCGTTGGAGATTCCGATCGATCGGTTCCTGGTGCCATTAAGTGGCTTTTGGGGCCACTGGGGCCGTCACCCCAGTGACACACGATCAGTGTGGGTGCGGGAATCAGTTTTCCTAGCAGGTCCCCGAGGACTCAGGCAAGTGGCAAGGCACCAACTTTCACACCTAATGGAGCTGCTTCAGCCGAGCTACGTGGAAACCGGATAGTGCAGTATGGGCTATAGTATGGGATAGACCTTCGTGGTTACCAGGGCATTGGACGGTGTTTCTAAGCGAGCAATTGTAGGGTTCGGGGATGGGGCAAGGATCCCCGGCCACCGGAGTTCGGCTCGTGCAACCAACACCTTCTTCGCTGGCATGTCAGCAGCCTACATAATATGGATGGAACCGAGGGCCGGGACATGTGGTGAAACAGGAATTACCAACGGTGAGGAAGTCCTTGGATTGAGCCCCTCGGATCCGTCAGGAATACTATGGAACGACAGAGACGATGCAAGTGCTGGACAATTCACCTGAGCCCACAAGCTGCCAAAGTTTGTCCCAGCAGCAGCTCTGTGCACACGAAAGGTTTTTGCGCCCCAATGCAAACTAGTTGTCGCTGTATGGGAATAATATTACAATTACAAGTGGGTTCTGGTGTGGCAACAGTTCCGCACACATAGCTATCACCAATCCCGTCAAATTAGCTCTTATTGGGAGCTGGGCACGTTTAAATGCCAGGGGTGTTGTGGAATTGATACGCCCCGTGCTCCGATGGTGCCCCTAGAGCATTGGGGTTTCTGCCATGAGCCTCTGGCACTGTCAGCTTGGCCCTAGCGAGTGGGCAGTGTGTGTTCGTGTCGGGTCGCGTTATTGGAACATGTCGGTGGTGGTGGAGAAAACCAAGATCTGCGACCCACCCCTATAAGCTCCCTAAAAGCACCCTCAACACATGCCGAAGCACCCATGAGCCACGGGATGATGATGTTATGTTGCTACATCAGTCCCGTGATATTTCCACGGTTCCGTATCACATGGTGCTCTGGCATAGACTTCCACGCTCTTGTGCCATGGGGCTCCCTTCGCGCTTCGCTCACCACCAATTACATAATAAGGCTTTTCCGGTGTTTTTCGTCTATGACGCAAACGTTCCATGACATGGACCAAGACAATTTTCATGCCATTAAAATTATTTTTTACTCTAGATATCATACTATGGCCCCAATGGTTGAGCTGTCGGATGATGGAGCTTATTCCCATAACTTTCCTATGATTCTTTGGGGCACCACTATTTCCTGCAGTTGTCTCCATCTCGCAGTGCCCCAACATATTCTCACAGCAAAACAGCCTCGCGGGAGAACTCTGTTTTCTCCCACCTTGCCGCGGTAATACCACCACACACCGCCGGATGGCGCTCACACTCTCCTGAAAAGTCCCTAGTTCCCAGTACCACAGAACCCCCACCGTCCTTCTCCCCTGGCCTAACTTGGCTAACTTCACCTAGCTCTCCACCCCACACCGGATCCATTCCCGCGTTACTGCCGGGTGTTCAGCTACTTGTAATCCGCCCACTTGCTTGTTCGCTTGTGTCTGCATCGTCGCCCTTCCCTGCGCTAGGCTCCGTGGCTCAGTCTCTCTAAGTCTAACCCCCGGTCACTCGCTGCTTGGGTGTTGTCGCTCTCGCCAGATTCCCCCGCCCCTCGTAGTTCTGGTGTCGTGGCCCAATCGACCTGCGAAAACACGTAGTGTGAGAACTTACCAACATCATTCAGCTACCATCTTAGGCCCCACCCAGATCTAATCGAAGGATATCACCCCCGCCAATCAGCATGTCATCCTCGTTACAAAGACGCCGCGGAGGCGCCAAAGAAGCCAATGCCAGCCGCAGATCAGGGTCTTTCGACGAAGACGAAGCAAAGGTGGATCACAAGATTGGCTACGACTCCAAGGACATTGTGGACCGTAGCGTGTTGAAACTCCCGCTCTTGACATTGATGGAAGAAGTTTTGTTGATCGGATTGAAGGATAAGGAGGGCTACTTGTCGTTCTGGAATGATAATATCTCATATGCTTTGCGTGGATGCATATTGTTGGAGTTGGCTTTTCGTAACAAGATCACCTTGGTCAACGATCCAGCCAGAAGAAGGTTCGAGTTGAGCGATCGTTTGGTCGAAGTGATTGATTCCGAGCCCACCGGAGAGGTTTTGCTTGATGAGGCCTTGAAAATTATGAAAAACGATGAGTCCAACCTCTCGGTTTCCAATTGGATCGACTTGTTGAGTGGTGAGACTTGGAACCTCATGAAGATCAATTACCAATTGAAACAGGTCAGAGAACGTTTGGCTAAAGGCTTGGTCGATAAAGGTATCTTGAGAACAGAAAGAAAGAACTTTTTCCTCTTTGATATGGCCACTCACCCAGTTGCTGACAAACTTTCCAAGGAGTATATCAAAAACAGAGTGCTTACCTTGTTGGCCACCAAAACAGTGGATTTGGAATCTCAAGCAAATGAACAATTCCCCGCTGATACCTCTTTCAAGTACTTAAGAACTATCTCCTTGGTTTGTGGTGCATACGCTGCCAACGTTTTAGAAAACGTTTTATTATCTTTGAACTATGAAAAGAGAGACCAAGCTTTCGCTAGAGCAGATGAAATCCTCAATGACTTTGGTGAATTCCCATTCAAGTTATCTCACCAATCTCCATTGGGCTTGGGATTGAACTTGGGTCAAGAAGTTGGCAACGAAATTGAAAAATGTTCCACCAATGAATTACAATTGGAGTTGATCGCTGCAGTGCTTAGTGTATTCGCCAGAATGGACTCCATCTTATAATCATTTCATTTCACATTGCGACCTCGTTCGCTATTCATAAGTAATTCATTGGTATATATAGTATAGAGATGCGGATCAATGGATACATGTTTTATTCAAGTAATAACTCACTCATTTCTTGATAGCAATTATTAATTAAACAAGTATTTGCTAGCTTGGTAAATATCAATGTGGTTTGGTTCATAATCCAATGACGAAATACCTCCGAGCTGATCCACGTAGTTTAAAACTAGTGATCTTTCCGGGTCAGAGCTGTCTCCACATGAATCCCACCACATGCCTCCACCTAATCCGTTCAGTTCAGCAAAAGTTGCTTTAATTCGAGCAGATTGTGGGTTGTCGTAGCAAATGAATTTTTTACTAGTGCTGTCGTAGCAATAGGCACCGACTTTCTTGGAATCAAATATTTCTTCGCCAATTGGCAATTTTTTGTAATCGACAGTGTCATTGCCTTCTGCTGCCTTGATAAAATTTTGTCCAATGTCGGGATTTTCCACTCCTTCAAATAATCTTCCATACAACGGCATTCCCAACACCAATTTGTTTGCACTTACACCTCCATCGATGTACTTCTGGGCGATTGAGCTGGAATTCAAATCATTATCACCATTGTGACCAAATAAGTTAGAATGGTACGCAGTTTTACTGGACCACCCTTGCCCAGCATAATCATAGCACATAAGATTCCAGAAGCTCAAATACTGGTCAATGCCAGCTATGTCGAGAGCATTGATGTTATCTGCTCCTCCGGGGGCAGCTATTGTGAGCAAGAGACCAGATGAAAAGTTGTCCAACTCGATGCGAAGTCTGCGAAGCAATTCTTGCAATTGTGAGCTTTCTTGCCTGTTCCTTGGATACTCCCAATCGATATCAATTCCATCGAATCCGTACTCTCGAACAAACTGCACTGCAGTTTGTACAAAACGGTTTAGCTTCTGCTGGTCTTGTACCACTGCTTGAAACATATGTTCGGTACCCCAGCCACCAATGGACATCATCAGCTTGAGATTCCGATTGTTCTGCTTGTATTCGAAAATCTGCTTTAAGTTTCCAGTGACCTTTGAGTCTGGGTTCTTGGGAGATTTCACTGGAAGTTGGGCGTCACACCATTCGTCTGTAAGCTTCACTGCGCCCGTCGATACATCCACTCCGATGAATGCGTAAAAGATGTGAGTGATGTAGTCGAGTGGAATATCATTCACAAAGTGCTGGCGCTGGTAAACAGACCAATTGGAGAAATAAATGCAAGTTTTCTGAGGCATGTTGAAGAAGAGCAGTTGCAGCCACTCCCTTGAATCGTTGCTGTACTAAAAAGAGCGTCACGTGTACCAAGTATGTGGTGATGGTGGAGAAGTGTCCACACATGGTCTTATAGAAGCACTTGAATAACCTTACCTCCTTTCGGGATTGTTCTGCCACTACCAGTGTCTACAATTGGTAAGTGTGATTCATTTTGTGGGACATGCCCAATACTTCTTCAACTAGACAAATGAGCACTGGTACTGCCTAGTTCTGCAAAACGTAACAGCAGCCAAAAATTTGTAATAAGCTGTCAAACCCAGACGAATATGTAATTAAAGTAGTGCTGGCTTGACAATTACTTCAATTAAGTACTGAAGTTCAGGTCACTGGTATTCTGGCCGGGGTTCTTCAATTGTGTCCCAAAGTCGTGTCGCGGCCGGCTCTATATACTAGTGAATGGTTTGCCATCAACTACTCCATCCCAAATGTTACTCGATATTCCCTCTGACGTGTCCAAGACTATCCCATCACTGGCCAAGGTGTATAAGGATGATTGCATGTACACCTTTGATACGCCAGAGAACAATCCGTTGGGCTTGGATGTCGATTTGAAGACATACCAAGCGTTCTCCAGAACTGAAACAGTGAACTATACCTTGCAAAATTACGAGAAAACAGGCAACAAACTCTACGTGAACATCAACAAGACCTTGAAGCCTGAGTCTGAGCGTAAGTCTTTGTACAATGAGCAAGGAGAACGAAATTCCAAGCATCCAAAGTTGGAAGTCAAGGACGTCAATGAAGACGACCTCTACAACACCGAAGTATCCATATATGATATCTCGTTAGATCGCAAGTACACCTTGGATGAAATAAGTGATCAGTTCCGCGAGTTAGTGGAAGCCATTCTTAAGCATGACTCCTCCAATCGAGCGGATGAAATCAAGCAATGGGAGCAGGAGATTCTTCCATGTCAACATTCCATTGATTTAGAGCAATTAATTTTGGGAGACAAGGTTGATCTCAGTCAATGTACACAATGTGACCTCAAGGAGAACTTGTGGATATGTTTACATTGTGGTGCCTTGGGCTGCGGTAGGGAGCAGTTTGGCTCAACCTTAAAAGGAAACTCTCATGCCCTCAAGCATTTTGAAGAGGCTGAGCATCCTGTGGCAATAAAGCTTGGTTCTTTGTCAGCCGATTCGGAAGATTCTTGTGATGCCTACTGCTACAAATGTAATGATGAGATTAAGGTTCCAAATTTAACCGCAAAACTCCTTTCTTTCGGTATCGATTTGAGGACGAGTGTGAAGACAGAAAAGAGTTTGGTAGAGCTCAATATAGATCAAAATATGAACTGGGACTTCAAGTTAGATGGTGCCAATGGAGAGAAGTTACCTCCTGTTTACGGGAAAGGTTTAACAGGATTTCAAAATTTAGGAAACTCTTGCTACCTTAACTCAGTTATTCAGGCATTATTTAGCATCAAAGAGTATCAAGACTACTTTAGGTCATTAAGTTTTCCAGAAACCAGTGATCCTGCCCATGATTTGAAAACCCAATTGATCAAGATTTACGACGGATTAATGAGTGGTAGATACTCTAAGCCTGGGTCCTTAAAAGGGGACGACTACCAAATTGGAATCAAACCATCGGCTTTCAAGACATTAATCGGAGAAAATCACCCAGAATTCAGCACTCAGAGACAGCAAGATGCTCATGAATTTTTGTCTTATTTCTTGGACAAATCTGACAAAGAATTTGGATTGGAGCTTAATGAATCTTTGAAGTGTTTATTAGCTGATAAGATTATTTGCACTCGTTGTTCTCAAGGAAGTATCAAAAAGGAATTGACAGATAACATTTCCATTAAGATACAAGATGAAGTTCTCAGTATCGATGAGGAAACTGGAAAGCAATCTTACAAGGAATTTACCATGGGACAAGGACTTAAGGACTTGTTTACACCCGAATTAATTGAAGAATACAACTGTGGTGTTTGCATGGAACCCAGTGCGGCACTTAAGTCTAGTGGTTTGGTTTCTTTCCCAAACAATTTAGTTGTCAATGCACAAAGAATCAAGTTAGAAAATTGGGTTCCAGTCAAAGTGGATGTTCCGATCGAGATTCCTGAATACATTGATATTTCTGAGTATGTTGCTCCAAAATTCACTGAAGGAGAGAAAGAGGTTAAGAGTGAAACCAGTTCGACAGAATCTCCAAGCTTCGAACCAGACACTGAAGCCATGGCTATGCTTTTGAGCATGGGATTCCCTGAGCCTCGTTGCGTGAAAGGATTATATCATACTGGTAACAAGAATGCAGAGGACGCCATGAATTGGGTATTTGCACACATGGATGATGCTGATATTGATGATCCATTCGTCCCACCACAGCAGACTGCCGAGTCTACCACGGGGCCATCCAGCGAACAAATTGAATCCTTACAAGCAATGGGTTTTTCCATGCAACTCAGCAGAAAGGCGTTATTATTAAATAGTAACGATGCCAATGCCGCTGTGGAGTGGCTCTTTGCAAATCCCGACGACGATGGGGTAATTGATGAAACCTCCAAACCCGTGGTCAACCTAGAACAACAAATGAGCGATCTCACCGAAAAGATCGAGTCCAATCCCAACCCCAACGGCCAATATGAATTGCAATCTGTAATTTGTCACAAAGGAACCTCTCCACATACTGGACATTACGTTGTGTTCATCAAGAAATCCATTGATGGCGAACAGAAGTGGGTGTTGTTCAATGATGAGAAGGTGGTGTTGTGTGACGAGAACAACCTACAGGACATGAGAGAGAATGGCTATGTTTATATTTTTAAGAGGATTTAATAGTTTGTTATCTCCTGTTAAATCTCGCGTTATCGTTGCCGAGTTACACGCATCTTTAGCTTTTCCCTCGGAAATTTACCCTTATCATAAAAACTATATCTAGGAAATTCTCTTGGAACTCATATCAGGACTTATACAATACTCGAATAAATTAATGCCTCGGGCCTGAATCACGGAAATCGCCTGACGAACGTAATCGATCCCAATCAACAACTGCTAGTAAATATCATAGAACTGTTTCAATTTACGTCAAGAAACCAATCTCATGCCAGTCTGTGGCTATGATGTTTCGTCCGGAGCTCCAACCAAGGCAGTTTTTATCAATAGACCTTCCAATGTCAGCCTTGGAGCCCAGATCTGCAGCCCACGGAGTCCGTTAGAACTCCGAAAAATGCACGTGGTTATTAATACATCACCAGCTAATTCGGGCAAATTATACCTTGGATTCCATGTATGGACTACATGTGTGGAATTCCCAATGCGGAAGGTACACAAAACTGTCGAATTCTGACAGACAACATATCCTCCTAATATGGTCTTGGGTGACCGTGAGCGAGACGTCCAGTTCTTTGAACCCTTTGCGTCTGATCCTGATGTACGGCCTTGTACGTTGACGTATAATTATACCTCGCTTCTAACCAGCGTGCTTCGTCCATTCTAGTTTCGGTTATTAGTCACCTCGCATTATTTTCCTCACACAAAAACCTGCATGGTGGAGTGCATACAGTTGATGGGTGAAAAATGACTAACTTTGGAGTACATAAGGTGAGCGAGTGTCCATTAACGTCAATTAACAACCCACTAAACTATGTTCATTACCAACGATCACGTCGGCGACAGAAGCCGTATGGAAGACTGGAGAAGTAAGTCTCATTAGGATGCACGCAGCCTACCAGCTCGGCTGTTTCGTCGAAACACCTTTCTAACCAATAGTTCGTGGATACGACCCATTGACCCCACCAGATTTGCTTCAGCATGATCTTCCTTTGAGTCCAGAAAGTCAAAAGAACATTTTGGAAGGAAGAAACCAAACCGTGGATATTTTAAACGGAAAAGACGACCGTTTGGTGCTTGTCATCGGCCCATGTTCAATTCATGACCCAGAAGCCGCCTTGGACTATGCAAACAGATTGCACAAGGCCAGTGAAAAGTACAAGGGTGAGTTGCACATTGTGATGAGAGCCTACTTGGAGAAGCCACGTACCACTGTCGGATGGAAGGGTTTGATCAACGACCCTGAAATCGATGGATCTTTCCAAATCAACAAGGGTTTGAGAATCGCCAGAAAGTTGTTCGTCGACTTGACCTCCAAGTTGCCAATCGCCGGTGAGATGTTGGATACTATCTCGCCACAATTCTTGTCCGACTTGTTCTCTGTTGGTGCCATCGGTGCCAGAACCACCGAATCCCAATTACACCGTGAGTTGGCTTCTGGTTTATCCTTCCCTGTCGGTTTCAAGAACGGAACTGATGGTACTTTGGGTGTCGCTGTTGATGCCATGAGATCTGCTGCCCACCCACATCACTTCCTCAGTGTCACCAAGCCAGGTGTGGTGGCCATCGTGGGAACTAGTGGTAACCAAGACTGTTTCGTGATCTTGAGAGGTGGTAAGAAGGGTACCAACTTCGACGAGCAATCAATCAAGGAGACCAAGGAGCAATTGTCCAAGGCCGGTGTTATCAGCGAGGAGAAGCCAGGTCCAAAGATCATGGTGGACTGCTCGCACGGTAACTCCAACAAGGACCACAGAAACCAGCCAAAGGTGGCTGCCGAAATTGCCAGACAAATCAGCAACGGTGAGACCGGAATCTGTGGTTTGATGATCGAGTCCAACATCAACGAGGGAAGACAGGATGTTCCCCCTCCAGAGCAAGGTGGAAAGAGTGCCTTGAAGTACGGATGTTCCATCACCGATGCCTGTATCAGCTGGGAAGATACCGAAGCCGTTTTGGAGAACTTGGCCAACGCCGTGAAGACCAGAAGAGCTTTGTAAGTGCTAGGAATGCTTGCTAAGACATACACCATTCCAGGCACTGAATCTGTATATACTTTCTTCACCACTGCAAAAACCAATTACGTAATTTCTACCGGTATGGAAGTTGTTTAATATCAGTGTAACTCCGAAGCTTATTATTGTAGCCCGTTTGGAGCCATGGCCCCCAGATTCTCAATAGGGTCTAGTTTCCAGATCACCGCAGATCACCCTCAGTCGACTACTGGATTTTCAGGTGCCAGAGCCCAACCCCAGTCCGCTTCAACCCAATTGTGTGGGGACTTAGTCATACCATCAACTCGCACCAACCCTAGTGAAATCACTGAAATCAACGTCACTACTGGAATCACCACCAAACTCGCCACTAATAGCACCAATTTGCTAGTAGTCTCCGCAAACTCACCAGTCACTAAATCTACTAACCAACGTCCCTATTCTACCTCGGCCAGCTTTCCGCAAGGCTCCCTTTTGGTCCAGGCACAAAACTGTCATCCCTTCCATTAGCTCTGTGACGCGACAAATCACTGCGACCTGGATTGAAAAACCATCAATTGGTACCATACTTAGTGGCTTTGAGTAGCAGGTCAAGCCCTACTCAGCAGGAAGATAAAGCGACTTCAGCAATGGACCATTTATCCCCGAATTTGGGTCCCCCACCGACGGTGGTGGTGGGCTTTTCCGGGCTCCCATGAACTTGAAACCCCGGTCTCGTGACCACCAGCCCTTTGTTCCTTATGTTACGCTAATTGGTAACACCAGCCGCATTCACGTGAACGCCAATTACCAACCTGAGCTGTTCTACATTCAGCTTCCATCCCATCCCGCCAATCCCTAGCCTACCGTGGGTATTGAGCTTGTTCTTCCTCCTGTGACTCTGCAGTCTGCCCGCAGGCATCCCCGACAATCCCGATCCGCAGACCGTTCCGTTCCTCCAGCACCAGCTTCACTCCACGCCATATCCGGAACCCCCTATGAGGTCGTTCATCAAGGCCCACAGACGTGGAGAGTCGGCCAACTCTGACCTCTTCGAGCTGGACGCCGAACCCAGAACTTCCATTAACCATAAAACCACACCTGTACCCTCTCCCGTGGTATCTAACGGCCAATTCACCCCTCCCAGCACTATAGGCGCAACTGGCACCACCTCCTCAGCTCCTCAAGCTGGAATGAGCCTGCCAAAGAAGCTCCTCACTCCCATCAAGAAGATCTTCACCGGCCATGGCAAATCTAATCTCACCACTCCGCCCTCTAACGATAGTCTCCAGAACGCCATTCTGGGGAAACCGGACCACAGAAGACGTCCGCGGGGCCATGTTCGAAGTCGAAGCTCGGTTTCCAATTACTCAGATCTCTCCCAGCCGGAAAGCTTGCCGGCTCTAGACAGTCAGTCCATAGCAGCAGCAGCTGCTGCTGCTGCTGCTTCCAAATATGCCCCAAAACTCGGTGCTTCACCTCATTTTCATACTTCCGCTTCGTCCCCTGCATTATCATCTAATTTTAAATCAATCCCAGTATCACAATCATATACTTCATTGTCATCATATCAATCGGCCCAATCGCATACCGGATCCACTCAAACAAAGCTCAAACCACCTATTGAATTGAATGATCCATCAAAATCTCATTTTATTCCTCTGAGCATAGAGGAAATTAAAGAACCTTTGACTCCAACTGAAGAAGAAAAGCCTGAAACCAAGCAGGTGAGTTTCATTCCCGAAGTGCAAAATGCTAAGGATTTAGCTGGTGCTACATTTTCACTTAAACATGGAAGCGTATATAGTAGCACAGATAATGACTTGGAAGGTGATTATGAAGGTGATGAATCGGATTCTTCATCACAGTTTTCATTTGTGAAAGATAGCAACTGCGGAAGAAATACGTCGGTGAAATATTACAAGGTGGTTAAAACTCCACAGATCGATGCAGAAGACGAATTTCAACAGCTGAACACTTTCAATGAGAATGATTTAGGTATGGACATGGATGATTTCTCCGATTATGATTTCGAAAATAATGGTATGGATGACTATAATGATGATTTTGCAGATGGTGAAAACGATGTACAGTACAATAGGCTTTTTGACGAAGAAGACGACACTAAGTATGCTACTCAATTCGAAGGAAGCGATATTGCAATGCCTCAAAATGCTGAAATTGTGGAAGAATTTGTCCCTCCCATTGATGATATCTCCTCATCAGAAGAAGGTGCATATATTCCTAGTGTTCTTGATGAAGCCTTGGATGATGTTCCTTATAATGCAGCCATGAAAGATGATCCAGCAGATCGAACGATTGATGGTGGTTTGAATGCCGATAGCTTTTCGCAATACGACCTTGCAAGTAACACTTTCATCAATGAACCCAATTCTGATAAAGGATTATTACCCAGTTTGACATTGACACATCAAGAAAGTAATCACAGAATTTTTAACAAGTCGTATCACCTTTCTATTCAAGGTAACGAAATTATTGATGACTATGATGGGATGGAAACTGACGCATACGGAGATGATATATTGGAGAATTATCTAGATGTTAGCAAATCGCCTTCTTTGGAAGTTTCCGGATCCAATTCAATGTCATCAGAAAAAACGCCAGATCCTGAAAGTAATAAGTTTGATTTTTATGAAGTGAGCAGTCCATTAATTAATGGGTTGACTATTGGTAATAATTTGCGTCATAGGATCCCAAGAATGAACAGCGAAGATTTGGAAATTGACAATCAGGTTTCCAAAAATGCATTTATACATCGCTCAACTTCAAACTTGAAGAATTTGAACCTAGATGGTCTTTTTCAAGAAAATCTTTCACACGAGCAAGCTTTGAAAGGTAGATCCTTGAGAAGTTTTCATGGATCAATAAGTGAAGAATTCAATGATAAGTTAACGAACAAGGTTGAGGAGTTTGAGAAATTTACAAAAACTAGAACTCAGCAACAAGAAATTGGGTTGGGTATTAATTCGAATGAACTGCCAGAAGCAATAATCCCTGTGAAAGAGAAGAAAGAAAAGAAAGAAGTGCCTAATCCAAGAATGTCAGTAATCGAATTGATGAATTTATTAGGTAGCTTGGAATTGCCCGCAGATAACAAAGAGCAAAATGCAGAAAAAACCAGAGAATCTGCTTTGAATGCTCTTGAAGATAGCAACTCCAATTCTAATGACAAGAATTCTAACAGGCAGTCAATTCTTGGTATGATGAACATATTGACAGATTTGGAGAAAGCACAAACCACTATACTAGAAGAAAATAATCGTGCAATAGAAAAAGCCCAACAAAATAGAAAATCGATTCTTGATATGATGTCCACTCTTTCCACTTTAGAAAGCAAACCTCAAACAGAAGAACTGATGAAGAGCAAAAGAAGCTCAATCAACAATATGATGCTGATTTTGGCAAATTTGGATCTTAGCTCCCCAGCAGGACCAAGTACTCATGAGAAAATAGCGGAGAAGAAATCTCACAAAAAGAATCCCTTAAATAGATTAAAAGCTGAAAAGTCTCAGCAAAGGTATTCTTGGTTCAATGATGACGAATCGATGAATTTCAAGTCATTAAAGCCCCCAGTTGCTACCAATTATGTTTCTTTGGGTGGATCTGCACAATCTGAAAGTGAAAATGAAACGCTGGATGCAGAAGGGTATAATAAAACTCTAGATGCGGACTTACTAGATGAAATTAATCAATTACCAGAAGACTACGATTTTGAAGAACAAGAATATAAAAGAATTGGTCCTGCCGAAGAATCTGCATTTTTCAGATCCAATTCATACAATAAAAGACCTGTCAAAGCAGTTATGGATTCCTCATTTCAGAGCAACAAAATCGAAACAACCAACAAAACTGTGACATTTTACAGGACCAACAGTAATGCTAGCTCGATAGAATCTAAGAGAGTCAAAAGTATCAGCAGAGCTCCTTCTATAAGGTCAATGAATTCCATTACCTCAGTCAATGAGGAGCAAGAGGAGGAGGATGAAGATCCAAAGCATAATGAGCAAACTTTCACTTTCATGGCTCATAGAAGAAAGTCACCTCTATCAATGAAAGGAAATGCATTGAATTCGCCAACGAAGCCTACAATTCTGTTTAGATGAATAAATTCTATTGGATGTAATATTTATAATAATATCTGTAAACATATAAAAGGAGAAGTAAACCAATTTTGCAGCTCGATGTGTTTATATTGCTTTGCCTGACTGCTGCTTCATGAAACTGTTAAAGTCATACTTATCTCCAGATGTGTAGTCAAAATAATTGGAATCCATATTTGGAATGGTATGACGCTTATTAGTACTATTGTACAGTACCCTCGTGGATGGCTTTTTGTAAACATTTAAGTTGATTTGGTTTTGTTTGATGGAAGTCAATGGGGGTTTAATTCTCCTAGAATTATAATTAGAACTGTTGTTCGAAGAAGTGGCTGAGAGATTAGTTTTCAATCTGTCCAATCCCTTCGCATGGCCAGGAACTCTTAAGGAATTGGTGGTATTGTATCTGTTTATTTCATTCACTGGTTTCAAACTTATTTGAGATTCTGATGGAGTGTTACTGTCAAAAGATGCAGCACTACTTTCTGAAACTCTGGAAGAAGTGGAGGTGGTGGAGTTTGCTCTAAACAACCAAGAATCATTTCTGTACTTGGAATACAAACTGAGCAAGTCATCCTCATCTTCATCGACCAAAACCACTTCTATCTCTTTTCCTTCCTTTGTCCGTTCTGTTACTGATTTATATGAAAGTACTGAATTCTCACGGTTGACGAGGCAAAGATCATAATTATCTTTAGTCAAGTCGATAACCACACTTTCTGTATCGGTTGCAGTTGTCATACTTGAAGGCTTCGCTGAATTTGAAGATTGAAAACTAGACTTGGATGAATATGAGGCTACCTCCAGGTGTCTGTGCGTGTCTTCTCTTCCTTGCCAATTTTGATCTCTATTGCTCAAATTCAAGTTTTTCATCTGTGCTGCAACCTTATTGACTTCTGCAGGAGAAAGAGAATGAAGTGTTGCACTTCTCTTGTAGATTTCATGAGGATAGTGGTGTTCCTGAGAAAATTGCAGTTCATCATCTGCGACAGCTTCCTTGAAATCAACTTCATATCGAACTTGTGAAGGTGGTTCAGCAATCACAATATTCAAAGTTTCTGGTGAACATTCAAGGTCAAGTTCGTCCTTCTTCGACTTATCGTCAGTCAACTTTGGTGTGCTTAAATTACTCAAATCTGTTGTGTTAGACCTCTTGTGCATTGAATCATGCAAAGAATCAGTAAACAAACCCTTTGAACTGATATCAATGTTATGCATAGACTTGTGACGTTGATGTCTTGAGGTAGGTGGAAGATTAGAATTTTTGATCATTTTATTTTCAGAATTATTCTCTGCTGGTGTCAAAGTTTTGTCCTTGTTTGGTGCTAAATTTGGAGTTGATTTGGAGATTTTTCCTAGAGTGTATAAGGAGAACTTTGTTGACTCGATATCAGTGTCCGAATCTTCATCTTGATAGATTGATCTGAAATGTGCCATGGCAGCATCATGAGCTGCCCTGCTTGGTATTCCAATGGGTTCGAGCTGAGATCCTTCATCCTCCCCTTGAGAATCAGTAGTTGTTGACTCCGAACTTGATTCTTCATATGGCTTGCTATTGTACGAGAAGTATGATACCTTTGCGGAGTAGGTATCACCCAATTCATGGTCACTAAGATCGGGGATCTCAATTTGACCAGTCTCTTTTGACATAAAGCTTGGAGTCGATTTACTAGGTCTCAAAGCATCTTCTTCTCGCATTTTCTTCCTCAATTCTTCACTTCTAGTAATGTTGTTTTCGTTGTTTGGGAAGCTGAATCTTTTACCTAAACCTCTGTTTTCTGATTCGGGAGTTGAGTTATCTATGTGTACTTGAGGTGAACAAGTAACTTCAGAGTATTTTGCTGTTGAGATGCTTGCAATTTCATCTAGATAGAATTCATAGATTGTCTGTTCTTCATCGGTAGCCTTCAGACCATTTAAAAACATTGGACCAGCTAAGTCATTTCTTTCTGTGAGTGTTGAGGCTCTACTGATTCTGAGAGGCTTTGTTTCTTCGGAAGTTCTAGTGAGATCAAATTCTGAAATATCATCTCGATGTTGCGAATTTATTTGCACCTCATCATCATCACTGATAGCATCGGAAGAAATGTCATCGATGTGGACAACTTTTATAGTATGATCAGTTTCAGATACTTCGGAGACTGAATCATCTTCCCATTCGTCGTCATTACTTGGAGTGGGCGGGAGTTGTTTCAGCTTTGCTTTTGGCTTCAATGAGATATTCTGAGCTTTGCTTGGTTGAGGTTTAGTCTGCTCAGATATAGTATCCCTTTTGAGTTCAATTGAAGATTGTAATGAGTCCCATGATGCCTCACTTCCCTCAGAAGTCTTACTTACTGTGGAAGAGACCGATGACACTCTTTCGTCTGATTTTTGTGGAATACCTCTTTGCTGGTTCAATCTGCGAACTACTGGAGAAGATTCCAGATTTCTGTATTGAATTGGGAGTTTACTAAAACTCATAATGTCACCCATAGAGCTGAAAGAACTGATAGAAGACACGTAAGATTCGTCACTGAAGGACCGCTTCAGAATCTTCAATTCATTTCCTTTCTTTTGACCGTTCATCTGAAGGTTCCGTAAATTCAATTCTGTATTTGTTTTGGGTATAGAAGGCGAAGATGAGGATGATGGGTCTAAGGTTATTCTTTGATTCTCATGGGATGGCTCCGGTACAGGTGTAGATATGGTAGGGGCATTGAGAGACTTTACCATAGGCTTGTCCACAATGCGAACATTGGTGTAGACTGGTTTAGGCTTTTCGTTCAAGTTCAAGTTTGTAGCTGTGGGGGTTGGAGGTTTGGGGGTAGATTTTGCCAGCTTGGAGAAATTGTAATTTTTCAGTTGATCTTTCTCTATAGGAGGAGGATCCACATGCTTTGATTTCACACTCGAATTTCTGGAACTGGCACCACTGTTGGAGGCCTCTTCAATGATGCTCAATTCGTCATGGTGCAGCATCGGCTGGAATGCGCCCTTCTTTTTGGATGTAGCAGGTAATGGGGGAGGTCTGCGGGAGAATGCTATGCGCTTGTTGATGGTTTCCTGGTTCATTTCTTCATCTGGGGGCGAGTCCATTTTCTGGTACCCGGTACCGTTGTAGACCAACTTGGTTCTTCTACGCTGAGGGGAGCATGAACGGGATGGAGAAGCCGATCTAGTTGGCGACAAGTGGCGTTCTGGTGAGGCATTACGGGAATGGGAAGGGGAAGGCAGGCGAGGAGAGCTGGAGCCGGAATCGATATTCTTCTGACTCAACTTGGGGGGTAAGCTCAAGGTGAAGGGGATGGGGATCACGTACTTGTTGGATTCGCCCACGTTGGACACATGGAGCCGCTTGGAGATGGGCAGGTGGGACAACTGCTTCAAGTGGTCGGAGCGGGACGAGGAGGTGGAATGGGAGGTTGCCGAGCGAAGGTCTTCGTCCGTGGCGATGGGCATATGGGCTAGTCTCATATCGAAGAAGTTGGCCGGAAGAGAGTGCCTGTTCTTGGACGGCGACGATGACCGGGTTCTTCGGTCAATCATGAGGGACGAGTCGTCGACCGACTTTCTGGGGAGCACAGAATAGCCCATTTTTCAGGCTGGTTGAAGAAGAAGCAGTAGACCACAGCAGTAGCAGTGTTTTTAAACCAGGCAAAGCAGGTGGTGAGGACGATCAAGGCGACAATGCCGTATTGGTGGAGGATAAAGTGGTTGCAGTTCTATTATTCTCTCTGGGATTCGGCGTGGTCTTTGTTGCACATACGCTTATGGGTGGGTGCCAATGACTGTTGATGTTTGTCCCGATCGGGAAGGTGGAAAGAATAGAGGCGGCGATGAAACGAGCAGGGTGACAATAGATGGAGCGCGGCCCTACAGAGCTGGTGTTGACCAGCAACGCCCCGATAGGATCCGTTGGCTCTAGATCTTCAGATGCCATCGACAGATGCGATGCGGACCATCCTTCCTGGCGGAGCGGTGGTCTGGTCCAATTACTGGTAGGGTCTGTCTAGCCGACTTGGCGAGGTGCACCCCACTTCGCCGCACCTGTCAAGGGCCAGCCGGAGTGAGGGTTGTTGTGGTCATGTGACCGCCGCGGACTAATGGGGTCCTCACGGGGTGAGAGACAAACGGCATGTGTACAGAAGCCCAGAAGCCGTACAATAGCATGCAAGCGACCGACATAGCCACGGGGACTCAGGCGGCCCCACCTCCGCATGATCCACCTCCACATGATCCAGCTTGCTTCTGCTCATGTTGCTCTTTGGCCCGACCCGTTGCCCACCTCTATTCTGAAACATCCCCCAGGTATCAGGTTGGAACTGCCCAGTCACCATCAGGATCGAGATCTCGAGGGCCAACGTCGCTAGCGGCCCCAATAGGGGGGGCCGGGTATCGGCACCCCCAGTGTCGCTTGAATGTGATGGTTGTTGGCCCCGTTGGGTGTGGAAAGTCTTCGATGGTTTCTGCTCTCGTTGCCGCTGGCTCCTTTTCGCAGCCACCAGCCACCTCCATGGTTCTGGTGTCTTCCTCTGAGGCTCCAATAGATGACTTTGGTGGGGTGAGTTACCTGGCGGGCTGGGGTGCTTTGGGTAGTACTGGTGGTGTGGGATGTTCGAGCGGGTCTGGTGTGCTGACTGTGCTGGTGCTCAAGGACGGGATTGAGTTCAGGTTTGTGGAGTGCTCGCTCAAGGAAGACGGGCTCGATAATCGTCGCGCTTGGGGCACTGCTGTCCGCTACGTGGACGCACAGCTCAGGGGTCATATGTTTCGAACAGAGCAGCCACGGCGACCTCATGGCCCTCAAACCGACACCAGGGTCCACTGCTGCCTCTACATGGTGGACTCGCAGGTAAAGTTGTCCCCTATGGACGCGGTGGCCATGAAGCAACTCGCTTCCAGGGTGAATTTGGTGCCAGTAGTGGCCCGGTGCGACACAGTAGCACCGGCCTGGTTAGAACTTACCAAAAGGGCACTTGCCAACACCCTCAGAGAGCACGGTGTGGTGGTTTGTGGCTTGGTCCATGACGAAGACCCTGCACTGTGGCCGGATCTCGTGTCTGGCGTCCCCTATGCCGTAATGGGTGGGTACCATTTGGGTTCTCGTGCGGCTGGTTCTGCTACCAACCGCAATGCATGCCCCAGTTCCACCCCCAGTTCTCCTACCCCTGAGGGACTATCGGCCTGGGGCCGCGAGTATCCCTGGGGAATAGCACTGTTGGGCAACCCAAGCCACTGCGATATGGCGGGTCTTTGCGACTTTCTCTTCCAACAGCACACTTTGGACTTGATTGCCTCCACCACTTCCTACTACGAACGGTTTCGCACGCGGTACTTGAAGCTACGACTAGATCACTCGTTACGAGGACAGAAATCAGCATTTATCCAATGCAGCCCCCCTCGGTGTGGCATCGAAGAGTACTCTCTATACTCCAAGTGCACACCGGCCCAACTCAAACAAATTGCGCCACTTTCTGGGCCCGAGTTTGAGTTCGTGGAGTCCCAACTACGCAAGCTGTTCAACAGGTCGGTGACAACGCAAGAAATTCGCTTGCTCGAACAAAAGCGGGCCCTAGTGCAAAAGCAGAACGGATTGAACGAGGAAATCCAGACCATGTATTGCTACTTGTTACAGTTGAAACGGCAAGTGGAATCTCTTCAAGATCAGAATTAATTTGTAGAAAATCAATTGTTGCCAACATTCCTTGTGGTGAGAATTGGCACTTTTCGAAGATTTTTGATTAATTCCATGATTTGCCCAATTACCAGACCATCCAATAATAAATTTCAAAATTATCAAAGCCACACTCCGAGCTTGACATGCACATCCATATCCTCTCGTCCCAATGCTTCTCTTAGTGTCTTCGTCAATACATCCATAGGCTGCAGATTGTGTGAACTTTCGAATTGCCCATCGAAACTAACAAAGCGGCGCAGCGACTCAGCCACCGACACATACCAGCAGCCTGCCTCCTACTACATATCTACAACCGACGACCGTTATCTATTCTAGCCCATCCTCGCTTATCCTCCCCTCCATGTTTGCCTTCTCCAAGCCCTAGCTCTAAATAATGCCAGACGCACCCCAAGCCCTAACTCTCACTATTGTAACACAAACTCCACTCGCACTATAAAAGCTCCCAGTGTGAGAATTTTTCAGTCCAAACTCTTCTTCTCATCACCAACAGATACCGGACCTTACTGTATGTACCAAGTCTTCAAATACTCTACAGGATGAATATTTATCATTATATGTTTTTTCTGGCATCTCTAATGTTAGGGCTAACGCTCGATGAATACAATTTTTGACTATATCTGATGAGTACTTCGACTTCTCAACATTACTAACATCTCAGTGCACCAATGGGAATCCTCCTATCACACCGTAGCTCCCCGTAGGTTTGTCCAAGGCCCCAGGCCATGCTAGCGTAGGTTTGCCCCAAACCCACACCAGCATGGCCCATGGCTTATGGTTGCAGGGCCCTAAAGGCCAAATGGCCAACGGCCGAAGGCTCCTACATCGATGTTCTGGCTCGCCCCAGTGAGACATCTTTGTTGCGACCCCCGCTAGACCAAAAATTCATCAACCGCATCACATCCTTCGGTAGGGATGTCATTACATCTGTTTGATTCAGGAAAAAACGATGACCAGCTAAGCTCCACAGGCGAAGTGCCCTCTTCGTATGTCGATGAGCTTGTGCAGACCACTTCTGCCACTCCAGTGGACTCCAAACCTACACCCGCTTCCACCAATGTTCGTACCGTCAACTTCATTCTTGACCATTCCGCTTTCGTCAGAGGCATTGGTAACATCAAGAGGTGGTTCAATGAGGAGTACATCAAGTCGAATCACACCCAGGACCCCGACTCGGTGATCCAGTTGAACATCTTCGTGCCTTCGTACACCCTCCACGAGTTCGACTTTGTGAAGAAGGGCACTTCCATGATGGCCACCAACGCCAGGGAAGCCATCCGTTTCATCGACAGATACTTCGAGCAAGATGACCCCAGCCAGTCGTCCATCCTGGACTACATCAAGCACACGATTTTCCTCGAATCGCCGAAAGAGGCTGGTCCTACTTGGGAGAACTGTTCTCGCTACCAGGTCCGTACTCCCAAGATCAAGGAGTTCCCCAACTTCAAGACCAAGTTCGACTCCAACTTGGTTGGCCAGCATCCCACCATGGAAAGGAACGGCTTCGAAGACACCACCGACAACGGCTCCACGTTCGAAATGAACGAAAGTCATCGCAATAACGACATCGTGTACGAAAACTCCGCTCCTTACCAGCATGCTCTTGCCAACGCCGAACAGCCGGCAGTGATGCCGGCAAGATTGCGCTACTTGATCCGCTCGTGCATTCATAAGAGGTATGTGGAGAAGCCCAAATCCAAGAGCCCTAGCCATCAGTGGAGATTGGTCACCGAAGACCCAATCACCCGTATCTGGGCACAATGCTACGGGATTGAGTGCTTGAACGTTAATGATGCCGAGGCTCTCATGTTCCAGAATCGTGACGTCAATCTGTTCAAACACAACAGTCCCCATACTGATTTTTCAATCAACGACGACAAAGAGCACGAAAGCAGCATTCTTCAGAACGTCATCGATACCACCAAGTACACCTACCGCTTGAGCAATCCGTCGAAGAACCCCAAGAGCAAGAAGAGCAAGAAGATCAAAGGTGTTGTTGGGGAGGCTTCTGGTGCTGCCGGTGACCATGTGAAACAGGAACGGTTCGACGCCATCAACTTCGCTCCCCGTGGTACCGGACAGCTTTGGAAACCTTAGGAGCACTCACTGCCCATGGCAATTACTATTGTTCATATCCAAGAACGGGTTGAATTACACAATTTACATTCTCCGTTGCAAAACTCCCGGAAAAGAAATGCAAACCAAGTGGTCTAAACCAAGTAGTCTACACATTGATTCTTTCATTTCTGACTGGCATTTCATCTTCGTGACCATGCTCATCAGTTACTGGTGAAACCCATGCTATGTGTCCAACTGACCTATCCTCTGATGCTACGCTTGAAACGTCACCATCACCCCCTTGGCCTTCGACGTGAAGCATTACTTCCTATGTAACCACGTCATCATCGAGCTAGCCATTCTAATGGCCTCTTGAGTAGGTCTACTCGCCGTGGGCCTCTTTGCTGGTTCTGGTGTTTTCTCACATGTTAACAAACAATATGTCCCAACTATTCGCGTTACTCGCGTTTTGGTGGGTGAATTGACTTAGATTACGTAGTTAAGAAATCATACACGGAAAGGTTACGAAGTCTTACTGGCTGATATAGTCGTGAGGCTCATTGGAGCTAGTAGACACCAGCTCCCAGGAGTCTCTTCCACAGTCGGTGGTAGCCACCAGACTCCATAGGTGGTACTCTGTGGCAGGTGTTCTGCTACAGTCTATGACCCGCGCACGACCGGCAAATTTTGGTGATTCCCACGCTCCATTCACGTAATACCAAACACAATAATCCTAGTAGATACGAGAATTTTCCAACCCAATCAATCGGAAATTCGTGTCGCTTTTTCGAGACATTTTATCATAGATGAATCGTCAATTAACCAGAGAGGAAATTCAGAAGATCCTCCAGCGTTGGCACCAGCTTCGTAACCAATATGGTGAGCAAGCAGTCAACGTACCTGAGTTTGCACAGTTGAGTAAAATAATCAAGTTTCTCCAACAGAATCAACTCCAAAGGCAACAGCAACAACCTCCTGCTGTACAGGGAGGCGCCCCAGCTGCCCAGCTGCCTCTTGGTCCTCAACAGCCAACACCTCAACCCACCAATGGACATCCTCAGTTCTCTGGCCCCAACTCGGCTTCTGGTGGCATGATGGGATCGTCTCTTAACGGCACGCCAAACATGCAGAATGCCAGCATGATGAACCAGGCTGCTAATGCAGGTGGAATGGGTTCCCAGATGCCAACTTCACAAATGCAAAACAGACCATCGGTGCCTCCAGCAAACTCCCAACAATCTCAACAACAAATGATGTTTCAACAGAATAATGGGGCAGCTGTTCCAGTACCGCAAGCTACGCCAAGTACTTCATCTAAAGAGTCTGCGTTTACACCACAACAGTTCCAATTAGTGAAGTCCCAATTTCAAGCATTGAAGTATTTATTGAAGAACCCTGGTCCTGGTAACCCTCAAATTCCTCAAAACCTCACTGACTTTGTCACGGCGGAGAGAAATGCATTCGCGAATGGTCCATTTCTTCCGGCTTTAGAGCAGCATCCTGCAATTCCACAGCCAGGCTCCACCCAACAAAGTCCTCCTGTCAGTAATCAAACTAATCTTAATCTCCAACAGCAAATTCCCAACAAGGCTATGAATGCTTCCGCTGCCGGTCTCAGTGCAAATACACCACCTGTTGGTTTTGATTCAACAAACAAAGGTTCTAATTCTACACCTAACTTGGTAAAGTCCAACATAATGCAACAAGTCAAACCAGAAAACACTCCAACAGGACAATCTCCAAGTGTTCAGCAAAATTTGGCATCAGATGCATCCCAAAAGGTGAAACCTGTTCGAGCCATTTTGCACAAACCAGAGCCCCCTAGAACCTTAGATAAATTAATTCCAGATAAGTCAAAGAACACAACCGTTGCAATTTTACCAATCACAAAGACCAACATCAAAGTGGATACGTTCGAATTGCCAAATATTCTTCGTGAAACAGACAAGGATGTACCCTTCCAGGCTTTATATACCCCACAAAGTCGACTTCAGTGGCCAAGTTTAGCCCCTGAAGGAATAAATATGGATGACATCAACACCAACAAGGACATCGTGACAATTCTCAAGATTGAACAAGAAGTAACACGTCTCAACAATGCATTAGAAAATCTTCCAAAGGATGACTCTCAAAGAGAAGAATTAGAGACCCAATTGGCGCAATTGGAATTGGCTCCGTTCCAAAAGCTTTTAAGAGGTAAAATTTTATCACAAGTATGGTTCAGTAAATCATTATTGCCAAACTCCCATCCAAATTTCCTTGCCAAGTTCAACACGTTGTCATTGAGCAATGTCAGCGCAACTCATGATTTATATACTCATCAGTTACAAACCTTGGTTCAAGCTGAAAATCAGAAACATCAGAAAACAATTAATCAGATCTTATTGTCTAGAGACAGAAGAGTACAAATAACTACCAAAAAGAGAGACAAGTTGAATAGGTTCAACACAAAGATCAACAGTTTCCACAACCAAACTGCCAGAGAAGAGCAGAAGAGAATTGAAAAGATGGCCAAGCAGCGTTTGCAAGCTTTGAAATCTAATGACGAAGAAGCTTATTTGAAATTATTGGACCATACTAAGGACACTAGAATCACCCATTTATTGAAACAAACCAACCAATTTTTAGATACCTTAGCCCAAGCAGTTCAAACACAACAGAAGGAGACTTCAGAAAGAGTTTCCAATACCGGTAAAGCTGTTAAAGATGAGCCTGAAGAGGTTGACGAAGATGAGAAGAGAGAAAAGGTAGATTATTATCATGTTGCTCATAGAATCAAGGAAGAAGTAACCAAACAGCCATCAATTTTGGTTGGTGGTACCTTGAAAGAATATCAATTGAAAGGTTTGCAATGGATGGTGTCTTTGTTTAATAATCATTTAAATGGTATTTTAGCAGATGAAATGGGTTTGGGTAAAACAATTCAAACTATCTCTTTAATCACTTACTTAGTGGAGGTGAAACAAATTAGGGGACCATTTTTGGTTATTGTTCCATTGTCAACTTTAACTAACTGGAATTTAGAATTCGACAAATGGGCACCCGCTGTCAAAAAGATCACATACAAAGGTACGCCAAATCAACGTAAGGTTATGCAAAATGATATCAGAATGGGCAATTTCCAAATTTTGTTGACAACTTTTGAGTATATTATCAAGGACAAGGCATTGTTATCAAGAGTTAAATGGGTTCATATGATTATCGATGAGGGTCATCGTATGAAGAACTCGAGCTCGAAGTTATCAGAGACTTTGACTCATAGTTACCACAGTGATTATAGATTAATCTTAACCGGTACTCCCTTGCAAAACAATTTACCAGAATTATGGGCATTGTTGAATTTCGTTCTACCAAAAATTTTCAACTCTGTCAAATCTTTTGATGAATGGTTCAATACACCATTTTCGAATACCGGTGGTCAAGATAAGATAGAGTTGAGTGAAGAAGAGACTTTATTGGTCATTCGGAGATTGCACAAAGTTTTGAGACCTTTCCTTTTGAGAAGATTGAAGAAAGATGTCGAGAAAGATTTACCTAACAAGGTTGAAAAAGTGGTGAAGTGTAAGATGTCAGCATTACAATCTAAATTATACCAACAGATGTTGAGACATAATATTTTATTTGCCAGTGAGACACCAACCAGTACTGTACCAATTATGATCAAAAATGCCAATAATCAAATTATGCAACTCAGAAAGATTTGTAATCATCCTTTTGTTTATGAAGAAGTTGAAAACTTGATTAATCCAACTGTCGAAACGAATGATCAAATTTGGAGAGTGGCTGGTAAATTTGAACTCTTGGATAAGATTTTACCAAAGTTCAAGCAAACAGGACATAGAGTTTTAATTTTCTTCCAAATGACTCAAATTATGGATATAATGGAAGACTTTTTGAGATTCCGTGGGATGAAGTATATGAGATTAGATGGTGGTACTAAGGCTGACGATAGAACCAGTCTCTTGAAATTATTCAATGCTCCAGATTCCGAATACTTTTGTTTCTTATTATCTACCAGAGCTGGTGGATTGGGACTTAACTTGCAAACTGCTGACACAGTCATTATCTTTGACACCGATTGGAATCCACATCAAGATTTACAAGCTCAAGACAGAGCTCACAGAATTGGACAAAAGAATGAGGTGCGTATTCTAAGATTGATTACAGAGGATTCGGTAGAAGAGATGATTTTGGAAAGAGCACATGCCAAATTGGAAATTGACGGTAAGGTTATTCAAGCTGGTAAGTTCGATAACAAATCCACTTCAGAAGAACAAGAAGCAATGTTGAGAGCATTGTTGGACAAGGAGGAAGAACGTAAACAGAAGGGAGGTGATGAAGATGAAGATTTGGATGATGATGAATTGAACAGAGTGATTGCTAGAAATGAAGGCGAACTTGAAACTTTCAGAAGATTAGATGAAGAACGTGCTGTTACAACACGAGAAGCAGCTTATCCAAGCAGATTGTTTTCAGATGGTGAATTACCATTTGTTTACAAACAGAATCCAGAGAACTTCCTCAAGAAAGATGAGATTACTGAAGATTATGGTAGAGGTGCAAGAGAACGTAAAACGATGACATATGATGACAATTTAACTGAAGAGCAATGGTTGAAGAAGATCGACGGTGTCTTGTCTGATGCAAGCGATGATGATAGTGATTTAAAACCCAAAAAGAAGAGAATTCGGAACAAGAAGAAACCTGTTGATGAGGAGCAATTCAGTCAAGACGAAGATTTTGAGAATGGAGTTGCTCCAAAGCGTTCAATTGAGAAAGAAGAACTGGAAGAACCTGTGTTCAAGAAGCAGAAATCATCTACACCAAAACCATCAGGCTCAAGCTCGAAATCCAAGTCCAAGAACCGTAAGGGACGTGGAATTAGGTCAATTTTGTACAGATCGACTCCAACAATTGATCCATTACTGCCGGAAGAAAGAACAAAGCTTCAGTCAGAGATAGAAGAAGTCTTTAACTTGATCATGTCATATCAAAACGAGCATGGAAGAGTACTCAGTGATTTATTCTTAGTAAAGCCGTCAAGAAAACTTTATCCGGATTACTATGTTTTGATCAAAAACCCAATTGCCTTAGACACTGTTAAAAAGAGAATGAATTCCAACACATACACAACTATAAGAGAACCATTGGAGGATTTGCATTTAATGTTTACAAACGCCAAAATTTATAATGAGGAAGGTTCCATCGTGTACCAGGACGCGGCAGCATTGGAGCAAATGGCGTTTGATAAATTTAAAGAATTGGCCAGCAATATGCCCCAAGATGAGAAGGATAAGTTGCTTGATTTCTCCGAATTTGACGAGCTTCTCAGCTTAAAGCCATTGGCAGTTAGTTCGGCCATAAAGCATCCAATTGAATCGACATTGGCCAAGGTCGATAATGGGGAGGATATTGATACGTCTATCTTGGGTTTAAATTCTAATGTGGATACCGAGAATACTACTCCATTATCGTTGGAGTAATGAGCCAAGTTAAGACAATTTATTTCACAAGATGTATGATTACTAAATTTGTGTATTGATATACTCGAAGTTAATTCGAATAATATATATGTACTATTTTATGTGCGTAGTACGTCATATCAGGGACTATATGGGGGAAGGAATTCCTCCACTTTGGTATTGAAACCATTATCGTCCAATACCTGATCGAACTTTTCGAGGAAGTTGTACAATCCACCCTCATTGAACATGATTTGACCCTTGAAGTGCTTATCCTTGGGAAGACCATCACTAGCCAGTTCTGGAGTACTGGCACTATAAAACATGAATTCCCAGTATTGCTCTCCAACCCAGGGAGTTTTCATCTCATGGCTAAATTGAAGCTCGGGGGCAAATGTCAAATCGATCAGAAATGTGGCAATATCCCCAGACTCAACGTGATAAAGACCAATCGTTTGTTTGTCAAGTAAACATAGCCATATCTGGCCGTCATTTTGAGTTCATTATCATCTTCTTCATGCAGTCTGATAAATAATGTTTGGCGGTAGGTCTGACTACAATATCTGAGGGTCTCTTCTTCTTTCCCGCATTGGAAGGGAAGCTCAAAGGTGCCTCTCACCAACTTTTTATAGTTTGGTTTTAGGTTCACTGAATTAATGGACATGCGATATTGACAGATGGACAAGTAGCAGAGGTATGCAACGATTGTTGTTGGAGTAGTTCCAATCTAGATGATAATTGTTCACCCTTGACTGCGATAAGATGGTCATGCCCGACCCCTATCATATGAAGGTACTGCATATGACACACACGATAATTAGTGGAAATATTCGGATCTGGGGTTCGCTATTGATCGAACAATAGCAACGATGTGGGAAATTAGCTAGTTCGTAATCAATGTGTTTGTTGCACATCCTGCTCTTGCTCAATCGCAAATGAATTAGGATCCAAGGGCTTTCGGGAATCCTACCAGCCTAATCCGTCCAAGTATGTTCACTTCCTGTAATACTTCTAGATCGTAAAAGGGAAGTTGTTGTACCTAAAATTGGAACACAAATACCAAAAATTTAGGAGTTTCTACCTAGTGTTGCAGTATGGTAGGATAACATTGCAGCTGTAGCAAAATGGAAATAAAATTAGGGTCTTGAGATGGATCTCTAGTGTTCAATTGTGAATAGTCTGATTATCAGGGGGCATATGGAGGAAGCTCCTCATCAATGTGCTTGTTATTGACGGTATCGTTCAACACCTGGTTCAACGTTTCAACAAAAGTGAACAAGCCACCCTCATTGAACATGATTTGACCCTTGAAGTACTTGTCTTTAGGAAATCCGTCACTGGCCAGCTTCGGGGTGCTGGCACTGAAAAATATGAACTCCCAGTAGTTTGCTCCAAACCAAGGAGTTTTCAATGCATGGCTCAATTGGAGGACTGGTGCAAAGGTCAAATCAATCAGGAACGTGGTGATATCTCCCTGACTGGAAGTAATGAAAACCAACCGCTTATTGGTCAAGTATAGGTAGCCATCTTTGGCTACGATGTTGATATTTACCTGATTGTCTCCGTGCAGTGTGATAGATAGCGATTGACGAGCAGTGCTGCTGTGATACTTGAGGGTTTCTGTGCCGCTTCCACAGGATTCAAAGGGAAGCTCGATGGAACCATTGAGTAACTTCTCAAAGTTCGGCTTGAGGTTGACCGTGTTAATAGACATGAGGTGGTGAGAAATGGAACAACAAGCGAAGATGCAACAGATAGTTTTGGTATCCCGGCACTTGAACTATTGATGTTGTCACTTCACAATAGTAATCTGGTCACGAAGTGGCACAAATTGTTTGACGGTACTGCATACTCCTTCTGCCTGAAATGGTAGGCAGTAGTCAAAATATGCAAAAGGTAGCTTATCTGGTGGGTGAGCAGTGGCAAATATGTAAAAGTGACCAGGGGGATTGTCTGCTTTACGCTTATTAACTGGTGACAAGTTTGGCCTTTCTTGGCGGCAGCAGAGCTCATGTAAAATGTATGCAAAAACTGAGCAGAAGTTCCCGCTACTGCCCTTAAATATCACCCACACATCGAAAAGTAGCCTATTCAAGCTATAACTGAATAGTTCCTCTCTATTGTTACTGTGAGTAGCTAGATAACAACTATGGCGATCGTTGGTTGTCAAACTCTTGTCTTCTTTTATCTGCATATAATCGATGGGTTGCATCAGTCACGTTACCAGGCATCAGGTGGAAAAATCTATAGGGTATTAGCACGGTACCTGGAATAACCACCAAAATGAGTTCGTTTAGGTCGTTCAACCCGGCCCTTTCCAAGATATTCCTGGGCCCTCTCCCCAAATTTCAGTACAATTTCAAGCATATCGCCAGGGCAAGCCAATGTCAGGAGATCATCGACAAATTGGACCTCAAGGCTAAGTACCCTAACTCATCGAACCTCGATATCGTGGATATCTTCTCCGGGTTCGGTATGTTCTCCACCATGGTCAACTACGAGCTCAAACCTCGGAACCACGTCATCATAGAAAACACCAAGGTCAATGTGGGCCATTGGAAGGAACGCATCAATCACCTTGAAGATGTCACGAACAACGCAGAAAACTTCAAATTATATACCAAGGACGGCTATAAGTGGGACACGTTTGTCGATATGATCCAAAAAGACAAAATACTTCTGCCATCATACGTTCCCCGTGATAAGGTCCACGATGAGCTATTGATTATAGGTAACGTGACCCCAGCCAAGTTTGGAGAGTCGTTGTTGGCGCAATGGATTATGTGTTGCATATACAAGAACTGGCTTCAGCGTTACGGTCGGGTGAGGATGTTGTGCTTTGTCCCCGATGTCACTGCCATGAAATTCATGTCGGGAAATTCCTTCCACAAACGAAACAAGTCTGCCATAAAGCGTGAATTATACACCGACTCTAAACTTATAGCTATTTCACAGCCAGAGGATTTCACTGAATCTGATGGCAGTGGCTATGACCCCAGATTGATACTTCAAGATGACCCGGTATTGATTTTGGGCAAAAGCACTCTTCCTTCGAACAGTCAGCTTGCCCTTTTGGAAATTGTTCCCAAAGATGCCTCAGCTGATAAATTCGATACAATGGAATATGTTATAAGGTCGATATATTTCAATTCTTCGCAAAAATTGAAGGACTCTCTATCTAATATTGGTCCTGGAGCTTTGGAAGACCTTTCTGTGGGTCTTCCTGCTGAACTCTTAGAGAAAAGCGCCAGAGATCTTACCCTTGAAGATTGGCTGAAATTGTTTGAGGTCTATGAAGCATGGCCATTTAAGCCTTCTTTGGTTGATACTATGGACATCGTTCAAGAAGACATACGAAGCATTTAGTTCATTTCCTGTAAATATACCCTTTTGCATTATTTTAGAAAGCTTGGTTGTAATCAGAGTAATTATCTTTTTCCAGCGAATAGTGGATCCAGAAAATCACAAATCACTTGTTCATCTTAAATCATATTTATTAAAAACTATATCTCAAATTTTATTGAACTATTTTGTATTTACTGTAAAACGCTACGAGAAATGTTATATGTATGGATTTTAACGCAACGTTCACTAATCAATAGGAACATTTGGCAAATTTGCTAAAAGTTGAACTAATTTTTCACTATTAAATGTACTGTCGTTTGCATGACCAAAGTAAGAAGCGTTTGGCAATGCAGTCATAAGCGTGATTAATGTATTTCCCACAAGGTTTGGCTTAGAATCTTCTTGGCCATTGGTAGCATTGTTATTACCATTATTTGAGTCTTGAGATGTTTCAGGCAATGCCAGTTGTGACCTTTTGCTGACACGTCTTCTCTTTGATCTTCTAGATTCATCGCTGTTCTCCTCATCACTGTCAGCATCATCCTCGTCGTCTTCATCTAGCTCAAACTTTTTGATCAAGTTTTTACCTCCCAACCGATATCTGTCTGTAAATAAATTAATTGGATCTTCTTCAGGAAATAACTGCTCGTATTTGGTTACGAAAGTTTCCGCGACATCTAAGCATAAGTAATCAGATGTGAATGCAATGTACCTTCTGAACAACTTTTTCAAACACAATTTCAAAGTTCGTATTTGCTTGTTTTTGTACTCCCTTATGTGGTCAGGGACTTCAGGGAGAATAAGAGATTCTTCCAATGCAGCAATTTCATTATGAACATTTGTGTCGGAAGTTTGAAGAAGTTTTCTTATGTTGTCTACATCATTGCTGGTGATAAGATATTCCAAATAAGACATCAAAAATTTCTCATTGGTACTGAATGTTTTGATTTTAAGTGCCAAATCAAAAATCTTAATTGCGACTTTCTTATTATCAGAGTAATGTTCAAGCAAAGCATTCTCCACGTAAAACTCGTGTCCTATTGATGGGAAAGCAGAACGTGCTTGCTTGAAGACAAGACGTGACTCTTTCATTCCTTTTGATCTTTTGGCTGCTATCATCGATTTTATATAAATCAATGTAATCTTTTTGGCGATTTCCTCTTGTAACCTTTGTAGCCTGACCAACTGATTTTGCTCTTCTTTTGTGAGATACACTATTTTTGGCATGTCATCGTCATCATCGCTGTCATTTTTTGCGTGATCTTTTCCATCAAACTGTTCTGGTTCATCTGCCAGTGGATCAACTCCATTTAATTCCGATTTCTTTGGAGAAATCTTACTCTCTATAGCATCGATTGCATCTGCATATAATTTGTATCCCACGCTCAAGTTGTTAATAAGATTAGTGTATGTTTCCTTTGCCTTGTCAAAATTTTTGTCCTTTTCATAGAGCTCTGCTAATTGAAAAGCAACAAGCAAACTTTTGGGGTTCAATGCAATGCTTTGAACCAAAATTTCAATACTTTTATTAATATTAGTATCCTCAGGGTTCAGCAACCAATAGTTACTATATTTGAACCAAAGCTCGGGTACGAAAGGTAAAGAAAAGGTTGCTTGTCTATAAGCATACAGAATTCTCTTTTCAAGAAGAGATTTTTCTTTAATATCAAGATTATTTTTTTTCTCCAATTCGATCCATTTAAGATATAAATCAAGTTGCCTTCTAAGAGATACAATATTATCATTGCCACTGAAAGAATTTGGGTTGATTTCCCTTTTAAGTTTCTTCTCGGTGACATTATGCCATTCTGTATTCCAAGATCTGGCAACCATAAATTCCGCAGAATTTTCGGAGATGAATTTATTGGCAGTGGAAGGGTTGACTTCGTTCTCCCATTTAGTATATTCTTGCCATGATTTTTCTATCCCTTCGGTAGGAATTACAAGGAATTTTTTATACACTTTTCTAATCAAGTCAACTTTTTGTTGAAGCTCCCAGCTTGCACTAGGTGTCCAAGATTTTAAGAAATCCAAGTAGTCATTCCATAATTCACCACTGGCGATATCCAAGCCCACTTTGGTAACAGCAAACTCGAATGCTTGAATAACAATTCCCCTAGCTCTTTCGCCTCCGGTAATTACATCATTGATACGACGAACGTAGGAGACATAAAGCCGACATAATTCAACACTATCGGTAATTGGGAACGATTCTTGAAATAGGCTCTCAACTCTCTTGAACTCTCCTCTATTCAACTCGAAATTGATATAATTGCACCATTGTGCGCTCTAGATGTTAGTAAAATTCCATGCTATAATGTATCGGAAGTTCAGTCTGTTTAGCAACTAGCATGAGTGTTGATCTGGCTCATACAATGAAAACATCAAAAATACCACACCATTATGTTCAAAAGAGCCACTTCGGTATACATACGTCAAACTTGAATATTCCTAGGTATTTGGTGAACACGGAACGAACCTGTTCCTCCTTATCCTTGTTCAAAACTTGTCTTATTAACTTGTTCCATTTCACGTAGTCCAATGGATTGAGCTCAAGGTCATCTTCAAGCTGACCAATCACGTCCAAAGTTAACCTCTTTTTCTTATCAGGTTGAAGAAACATGTTACTGGGCATTGATATAATTCGATCGAAATCGATCTATTGAAACTTGAAGCTCTGGTTACTTATGTTGTTGAAGTGCTTACAAGCTGAAGGGAAGATGGAGTTGAAAGAAGAAGTGGCGCGCACGACTTCAAACTCGCGACATTTGATAGCCAGCGAGACATAGAGCTGATATCTATGTGCGACATCCAAATGAGTTCACTATTATCACCATGTTGCAATTACATGTTTGGGGTGAAGGAGGAAAGATTTCGGTTCTTTCCCCAGAGTGTCTAGCAAGTCTGTGGCTTTTATGCAGTAAGGATGTTGCCTACGAGATCGTGACGTCTTCAAACACTAATCTCTCGGATGTCAATAAACTTCCAGTGTTGATCACTGAGGATTCAAAAATCAATGGATTCGAGGCCATAGCAGAATATTTGAATGAGTATCCTGATTCGATATTCATCGGACCGGCAGAACTTTCCCTGAAGCAACAGCTCGTGAACGATTCCCTTCTCGCAACATGCGGCAACAAGATCGAATTGATCCATCAGTACAACATGTACATCAACACCAAAAACTACGAACAATACACTAGAAAACAGTTCCAGAAGTACTTTCCCTTCCCCATGATGTACAACCAGCCATTGAAATTTTACAACAATGCTCAGGATAAGGTTAACTTGTTGGGATTAAATACCAAAGGAGCAGGTTTATTTAGTTTTGGGGGAAACGAAGACATTGCCCAAACAGAATACATCAATGAGGACAACGATGATGAAACAGACCAGGTTGCTATCAGCACGTTACACGAGCGTCAATTGATCGTTAAATCCAAGGAGAAGATGGCGTTAAAGGAAAGTAAGAATTCGTTGAAGTGCATGATGCTTTTAAACGGTTACCTTCAGTCTTATGTGGATATACATCAGAAGCACCTCCCCAACGAACCTTATGGTCCCATTTTCGACCAAGATAGGTTTGCCACCTCGGAAATCTTACTATATGCATATTTGTATTCCCTAACATTTGAACAATTACCTGATACCTTTCTTCGCAACTACTTGAATATTAAACATCCCGCAATGATGAAATCTATCCAAGAAGATATCGCTACCTTGAACAAGATTCTTTATTCAACAGCAACCATAAGAATGCCTGAAGGCTCGGAAATTCCAAGTTTGTGGAACGAAATCAAGTTCGTTACCGGATATGAAAAAGCTTAATCAACATGTACATATAAAGCTTTTGGAAAGTGGCGACAAAACGCATAATTCCAAAAGCTCGGTGTAAAACCACATGGATGTAAACCCAGATCCAGAAATTATATAGTTCAACAATATGACGTTGTTTTATTATTTGAAGATGAGATTTGTGCTTTCAAGTTACTTCTTCAGTAGAAGTAATTGGAAATAACTGTTACTGAGCGTCGGCTAGTACAATTGACATTTATAGGCAATGATCGAAGACAATTCAATTCCAAGTGTATTAGAGCAATCTGACTAGAATTATTCAAAATGAAAAAATCCTACATATCTTTCATTTACACTTGATTTGCTGAGGGTACCAATATATCACGATTTCTCTTCAGTTTTTCAATTTCTTCGCACTTTTGAAAAATACCCACTTTCCAACAAGTCTGTGTAACCAACTTGCCTTCTCATTTACTCTACCCTACACCACCACATTATGTTACAGTAATTGAAACCCATTTAAATAGGAGTCTACTCAACCATTCAACCAGTAAACTTGAATTTCCTACCCAATTCTAAAGCTACCCGACTGTACAATTTGCAGTCTAAAGTGTGAAGTAATGGAGCCCCAAGTCACCACTTACAAGGAACCAAATAGGCAGAAATTGTAGGTTATTCTGTAGTTCTGGTCATAATGTATTGATCTCTTGTCAAGCTTGGTTCACCAGCTTACTCTAATAGTCAATTTATCAAGGGACTGCTAATCTATGTGCCTGAGATATTTTGTGTGTGATCATTTCTCGGTCTCACACTGTCATGGGACCCCGGACTTTGCGGAACAACACGCAAATTTTTCTATACGCGATTCAAATCAATCTATACACACATCATGAAGTTTGGGTTGGCTTTGACGTTATCGTCGCTAGCATTGAGTCAGGCGGTTTATTTGAGTGACCAGGCACCTGAGCCCACTGCCTTAGCACATTCCTTCGAAAAGAGAGCAAAGGATGTGGTGATGAACCCTCATTACAAGGCGAAGGAGGCCGCCAAAGCCGCCAAAGCAGCATCTTCCTCCATCGAAGAAAAGGAAAAGCCAGTTCCGTGGATTAGAACTTTCGGCACCTCAGTGGAGATCGTGACACCTTCGGTGATTGCCAGTGTGACTTTTGGTGCCAAACCTCCAAAAACCACCAACGGATTGGAGCCATGGGTTTCCTTGAACAAGGATGGATCCCCCAAAACCATTCAGCCAAAGAACAAGGGAGGTGTGATTCAAAACGGCTCTCCAACCTATGGAACTTGGTTCGCCACCCCCACCACCGTCACCTACGATAAGTCACAGTTGAAGGCCCACAACATGGCAGATGATGAAATCTTTACCGAGGTCCAGTACATTGACGAATCGCCTCACGATAATGCTCTCAACCCATTGATTAGATGTACTCCTGATAAGTACATCAAGAAGGGTCTTACCAAGGACAAAACCTCTGAGCCATTCTGTTTCCCACATGACAACAACAGATTATACATGGACAAGACCTACTTCATTACGTGGTACACAGGATTTTTCAAAGGTGCCAACAGCGTCAAGGTTCACTTATCTTACGTCAAGGAAAGTGTAAAGCAGAAGGGTTTTAAGCGTGAGTTGTCCCACGAGGAAGTCTCAGAGCAATACCTCAAGAAGAGATCTGCAGTCATTGATAAGGGCGGAAGTCTCGGGGAACTCTCATTCTTCACCAGTGAATGGTTACCCCAAACTACGGGATGGTTCCCTGTGACCATCAAGGAGGAATGGATCGGCACCAGTGTGGTTGAAATGTACAAGAAGGTGTTGATCTCTATTCAACCTGATACCATCGCCGACGAAGACTTTGATTTCATGAAGAATTACATTGTGGTGGAATTCGCCCGTGGAGCCAAGGTTAACAAGCAAAGTGCCTTGAGCAAGGAAGAACAGAAAAAGATGGAAAAGGAATTAAGAGGTGATGTGGAGGTTGAAGAAGGAATCAGTGAAAAGTACTACGTGATTCTTGCCATGCCAACCATGGTGATGTTCTTCGCTCTTCTCATGTATTTCTTCGTGTTCATCAACAAGGGACAAACCGATTTGAGCATGTTGAGAAAGGTCAAGTTCGCCAGCAACAAAGCCAAGAGAAAGCTTTTGTTCAAGAAGGACAGAGGGGAGTACTCTCAATTGCCACAATTTCACGGAGACGTTGAGCTCACCAAGAACGACTGAATGCACTGAATTACACAGTAAGGCGATGCTTCACTCCCTCGGTGCCACATATTTAACGAGGGCTATTATTCAACGAATTATACCCTGATTTTACTGCATTAATCAGTGAAAAACAAAGATAACTAACTAAGCCCTGTTGGTCCACGACAACCCCGTGCAACCCTCTATAGATGATACTTAATATATGTCCTGAACCGCGCCCGTGTGCAGGAATCCTCTTCAAACTATGCTCGCAATAACTACCGGGGTAAAAAAGCATACCTTCTGTTCCCATCAAGCCATCAATAATAGAGGCGTTGCAATATTTGGTTGATTCATCACCAGTATAAAAGGATATTCATCGCCCAGTCTTCCTATTGGTTAGCCTTGAGCCTGAAAACATCCTCATAAACTAGGTTGTCCTGTGATGATACCTGAGTTTATCAACAATTGGAGTCAGGGTTGGCTATTGACCTTAGCCTCCTCTGCTCTTTGCATATTGGGTTGCTCGGTGATCTACTTCGACGATCTCTACTATCTCTTGTTTCCCAAGTTTATCACCTCCAGATACGGCTTTCATATCAACGAGAACTATGCATTTTTGAACGGGTCTTTGGCGTTCAGTTCAGGATGCTTATTGTTCACCTCGTTGTATCGACTTCTCCCAGCGGCCATGGACTACTTGCGTGAATCCACGGCTCATGGAGAAGAAGTCAACCATGGCCCCACCGACAAGGGTGACAAAAGGCTCACATTCGAGCTTATCATTTCATATCTTTTTGGGGTGGCGGTGTGCTTATCATTCAATGCTGTCTTACACATGCTCACAAGTGAATCCGTGGTCCATTGTAATCATGGGGGCGACTCACACTCCCACATGGGTGCAAAGAGCGATACAAACGATGAGGATAATTCCGATGAAGGACATGATCACGGACATGGCCACTCACACAACCAAACCATCACCCATGGTCATTTGCATACCCATCAGGAATCGGAAGTGGAAACCAGTGAAACGTCTCCTTTACTCAATCAAACTCTTACTAAGAAGAAATCTCTCATCCACTACATTATACCCACTGAAGATGAGGCGATTGGCGAGTGTAAAGGATACAGCTCGGCAGAATTATGCCTTTACCAAAATCACGCTCAGGGTCACGGTGTTCAAAAGCTTCATTTCTGTGAGATTCCAGAGCTTTCCACCCACATGGACTTGGAATCCGTGCAAGAAAACAGTTCAAGTACATCTCTTGGACAATCCGATCATCATCTAGAAGCATATCCTTCCAGGCACAGCCACCATCACGAGGGTAACGAGGATCATTCATTGCATCAAGATCATCATCACCATGTGAATTCCCCTTTTTCTAGATTACTTTTGATAGGTATTCAGACTACACTTGCCATTACACTCCACAAATTTCCTGAAGGTTTCATCACATTCATCACATCGGAAACCGACCCCGAACTAGGTGTCAACATTTTCATTAGTTTGTTATTCCACAATTTCACAGAAGGATTCTCCATGTGTTTGCCATTATACTACTCCTTTGCATCTGGAAGTAGCAAGAGATTTGCCAAATTGAAAGCATTAAGTATAAGTGCCACCTTGGGCAGTTTGGCCCAGCCCTTGGGTGCGTTATTGGGGCTATTGTTCCTCAGGTTAAACCATGCACGTGGAGACCCTAAGGACAGAGATAACATCATCGACATAAACAAGCTCAACTTCATATTTGGAGTGACCATGGCCATTACCAGTGGGTTTCTCACGGTGATTGGGCTTTCCATGTATGGATCTGCCGTATCCTTTGGTGGCTCCCTGAATAGTGTTCTCCTATGGAGTGTTGTAGGAATGGCAGTGATAGGTATCTCGAACATCCTCTCTGCCTGATTATCTAATAATATATCTTTTGCACCCAAGATAAGCGTAACTCACGGACCAATGGCGTAACACCAGGTCCACAACAAAAGAAACGTTTTGGGCGGCGCACGCATGACTCCTAGTTAAGTCACCAATTGCTCTTCCGCCTTCTCCTGTAACCAACTAGTCCAATCTATCAGATAACCTTGTTATATTGTTAACTAACCGTTTAACATAAATCAGTCCGCAATAGAGGAGTAAAGATCATTTGATGATATCTACTTTATTTCGTCACTTTATATAACATTTTCCTGTTGCCTGCTCTACACTATACAAGTTGAATCCTCACGCTATATAACACCAGTTTATCCAACTATCTAAGATGATGGCCCACGAATTACCATTATCGATACATCCAACGCAATACAAAACTCCCCCCGATTCCAAAGAGAGGGCCAGGCAGTCCAAAGAAGATAAGAACTTGAAGATCAACAACGTTGACAGAAGATTACCCAATGGTGAGAAGGTCGACTTTGGCGGTTCCAAATCCAAAGGTTCCAAGCCTAGTAAGAAAGATGAGAGCAAGAAGAAGTCAGCAAAGGCCTCTTCTCCTTCACTTCCAAACGGTGAGAAGCCTAACTTCTTCCATGAAAGTTCCAAGGGAAAAGATTCAACTCAAAGCAAGAAGAAGAACAGTAAATCTAGATCCTTACCCGATGGTGCTCAGCCTAATTTCGATGTTGGAAAGGAAAAGAAGAAACAGGACCAACAGACTTCGAATCGCGAGAAATCTAAGTCCAATAACGAGAAATCAAACGCCTCAAAGAAATCAAAGGAAACTAAAGCTACATATGCTGGATCTTCGTTTCATTCTTCCCCAGCCGCTTTGAATTTACCAAAGCCTTCCTTCAAGACTACTTCTCCAAAGCAATCTAACTTACTGGAAGTATCTACCAACGACGCACATGGCAATCCAGCAACTAACTTACCAATGGTTAATTCAGGAAATCAGGTCCATCCTCCTCCTCAATATCCAGTTACTGCATACCCTGCAGGTAGTGTGATGCAGCCTAATGGCCCACAGGTGCCAAACAATATGATGTTCCAACCACATCAAGCTCCACCCAACCAGTACATCCAACCGGGATTTGCATATAATTATTCTCCTCAAGGGTATATTCAATACCAGTACCCACCAAGTGGTCCATACACACAAATTCCACTGCAACCGATTCCTATGGCCAACCCCATTGTCACCCACTTCCAGCAGCCTCCACCACCTCAAGCCCCCACAAACTTTAGCCCACCCAACGGTAATGTTGGTCAAAGAATTTCTTTCAATGATTTATTAGGTTCAACTAACGGTTGATTACACGGGGTTTTCTTGTTAAATTTATTGCGACTGCAAATTGTTTTGGCTTGTTTTTGTTTTTTACGTTTTATTCTATTATTGATTTTGGTTTGATTTGATTTGATTTTGATTGCTTTATTATTGAATGCGTGGGAACGAACTACCAAATATTCCCTATGTCCTCAACTTGAATCGACTGGTTTGATTATACTTGGCATGAGGCAACTGCCTCCCTTACGACGTTATGAATTCATGTTCGACTTCACTTCACACCCTAGTCCTGTTTGCTATCTTCTATTCCGGAACGCGCTTTGACTAGCGCCAGAACTATTCGACTCATGAGTTTCCGTGCCGACCTTCCATGCTCCATATTATCCAGTCACTGTACTATTTGATATTTCTCCCATGCATCTGACATCTCTACTCTCTCTACATATATTATTCACCTTTCCCTTTCAGCCACCTCCCACCCACTCCATCTCCATCCACGACCTTTTCCCATTCATGTAAATTGCTTGTAACAGCATTGTTTGATAATCTACCGCTTTTGACATTAAACACGGTGCGTTTCTCGGGTTTTGTCCAGGCTTAGGCATCCGAACTTTCCACCGTTCTGGAAACGGCGGACCATATGGATTGCTGTTCCCGGTGTTTTACCTGGTGTATCAGATGCCAGGGGCCCTGCCATCCACCGCCATCCGTGCTACCCTTCCTTAACTTCCCCCAATGTTCCATACCTTCCGCAGGGCTAAGGGCTCCTTGCTTCAACTTCACAATATGCAGATGTCAGTATATGCAAGTAGATCAGCCCTGTTGTTTTCGTTCTGCGGACGCAATGTGAAATTTTCTGCCTCTTTGGGTGGGCGTTGCGTTGATCGGAACCAGTTATTGGTGTGGGTGCAGAGACCCTGAAATGTTCCTGGCCATCCGATTGTTTCGCTCGAGCGATGACTAATGTCCACTGTAGATTCAGCCACCTTTTACCCGGGGCACATGCCGCCGCCACTAACTAAGGTAAATTCAGGTTTTTCTCCAGGTAATTGGCAATTGCATTACCCGAAGCTGCACTTACGGTTCGCACTTGAGCCCGCGGTCCGATTTTGTAAGATTACAAAAATACCCTTTGAGCCTCAGTTGTAAGTTATAGCTCCCATCAGTCTCTTTTTACCTGGCCTATATTAGATCAAAGCGTCCGCATCTTCAGTGTCAGGAAGTCGCTCATCCCCAACTCTCTACAGATTCGTGCAACCATGAACGGGAAAGAACTACGCATCGTGTCGTTGCTTGTGTTGGACACCCTCTTCTTCCTTTTGGAAGCCATCGTGGGCTATTCCGTCCACTCCTTAGCATTGGTGGCCGATGCCTTCCACATGTTGAACGACATCATCTCGCTTGTGATCGCACTTTGGGCTGTCCGGGTCAAGAACACCAAGCCGGCCGATGGCAAGTACACCTATGGATGGCAAAGAGCTGAGATCTTGGGTGCGTTGATCAACGCCGTGTTCCTTTTGGCGCTCTGTTTCACCATCATTATCGAGGCCATCCAGCGTTTCTTTGAGCCCGCCGAAATCGCCTCCCCCAAGTTGGTTCTTGCAGTGGGTGTTGCTGGTCTTCTCAGTAACTTTGTTGGTTTGGTGTTGTTCCACGAGCATGGCCATTCACACTCTCACGGCGGAGGCCACGGCCATGGCCATTCTCACTCCTCAGACCATGATATCGAGGAAGCTGTTGGATCCGGCCCATACCTTTCCAGTAACAGTAACTCTTCTACCGACGTCAACGATGTGCTCCCAGAAACTGTTGTACAACGTTACAGCGAAAACTCACCATTAATTAACGACCACCAGCATACCCACGGAAATGGTGACCAGGCCTCCAAGCCCAAGAAGAAGAAGTCCATGAACATGGAAGGTGTATTTTTGCATGTTTTGGGAGACGCATTAGGTAATGTGGGTGTGATTGTCACAGCCTTATTTATTTGGAAAACTGATTACTCCTGGAGATTCCTCACTGATCCAATTGTATCGTTGTTCATCACAGTCATTATATTCTCGTCTGCCTTGCCTTTATGCTTCAGATCTTCCAAGATTTTATTGCAAGCCACTCCCCCTAATGTTAATACCCTGCACATTTTAGATACCATTCTCAATCTTGACTCGGTCAAGTCAGTGCATGACTTCCACGTTTGGAATTTAAACGAAGACATCCTTATTGCATCGTTACACCTTGAGTTAAACGAAACTAGTACCGAATCTGCTGCTAAATTTGACCAAACCAGCTTCTTGAAGGTAGTTGGGGAAGTTAGAGAAGTATTGCATAAGTTTGGAATTCACTCTGCCACAATTCAGCCAGAATTCCCTTCCTCTAACGACAGAGTGATTACTAGAAAGGGAAGTGCCTTTGGACAATCCAACAAACTCAATTGCGTTGTTGACGACTACACCAATTGTGATACTGACCAATGTAAATGAAGTGAATGCTCCCTTGAACTAAAAGTGGAGCTTGTAACTCTATGTATTCTAAACCCCCAATAAATTATTTTACAGTGTAAAATTTAGGACTTTTTTGTCCCTTGTGAACTCTTACTCCCGTATTGTCCGTAAAAGCGTGAAATAGCCACTATACCCTCAGGAAATGAAGACTGTTGAAGTGTATAAGAAGAAATCGTGCGAATTGCTCTAGGTGAAGTTGCCAAAGTAGACTTGGATAAAGATCTCGATAAATCAGAGGAAATTGATGTTGATTTTGTCAATTCGGATGACTTTGAAGATATTTTAGTAGAATACCTAGTTAATGAATTTGCCAGATCCAAATTTTCTTCAGATACCACCGATTTTGTGGATTTGTTCGATTTGGTAGCTTCTCCAGAGGTTGTTTTGGCCGATTCAGGTGAAGTCGATAAATTTGAAGTACTTTCCGTTGCACGACGAATGGTAGAACCACTTGAATTCAATGTGGAAGGAATTTTATCGATTGAGGAAGTCACTTCAGTGGACACACTGGATAAACTATTTGGGATCTTTATGTCTTCTTTAGGCAGGTTGAGATTAATGCGAGCCAATTTTGGATCTGGAGGAGGTGTCTTTATTGTTGGGGTATGACGAAGGCTGGTAAGAGAACGTGCTATCCTCTTAAGAAGACCAGTCTTCTTCTTCTTGTTACAACACATCATTGGACTGTACTTTAAAAACTCCTCTGCATAAATGGCTGCTCTCTCTTCTGCGGTTAAATCTTTAACAGAGTAAAGTGAGAGTTCTGAAGTTCCCACGCTACTTTCAGTATCGATTGTAAGAGAAGTTCGAGTGGTGGAAGCTGGCAAAGTGATGGAATCTGGTAAAGGAATAGATGTGGAGGTATTGGACGTGGGAGAAGATGCTGTGTCAAGAATGGATTGTGGCTTCGTATCTACCAGGAGATTGGACACCACTGGAGAAATGGTTGGGGTGGGCATACCCAACTCTACGGCCTCCGCAGGATCAATGGTTGGCGATGGAAGTCTTTCCAACTGGGGGCCCAATGTTTGGGCATCTAGCGAATCGAACACCAGAGAGATGAACTTTTGGAAAATGTGCTGCAGCTCGGAATTTTCGAATCTGATGGCCCTGGCGAGGGAGTGGGAAAGGCAATTGAAGTCTGGATGGGACATGTTCTGGATCTGAGGGGTGGACACAAGCATCTCCGTATACGAGTCAGGAATGGGCTGGCCCAAGTTCAAGAAGTAAATCGACAAGGAGAGGTACTGGAGTAACGATCCAAGGCAATATTTCACCGAAAGTGCCAGAAGATGAGCTGGGTCCAACGAGTGAGTATTGGAGATGGAGAAGGTGGAGGTGGAAGGGGTAGAAGGAGCTGACGTGTTGGAGAAGGTGGAGGAGTTCGAGGACGCTAAATCGGGGTTGGACTTGATTTCGTTCTCAAGCTGACTGATTTTTGCGCAGAGATGGTGCTCGAACATGGCGTAGTTGGGAAGATTCCTTATGGTGAGAGGGTGTTTTGCAGCCAGGGCCAACGGGGTGGGAGGAAGTGGCTTCAGCCGGGACAATAATGGTGAATTGAGCGGAGAGGCCATGGGGCTGCCGCTGTAGGGACCAGCGGTGTCTCCAGAGCCTGGAGGCCCTAGAGGCCATTGAGCCACCAGTGGCAGTTGGGGCCCTGGGGTGCCTGGCTGGGAGTCCCCACGCCGATCGTCGGCAACGGAGATGATTTCAAGCTTGCGCCAGGTTCTGGAGATGATGGTCACTTGCTGGTCGGAGAAGGGGAGAGTCAACGTCGCCATGGTCAAACTGAAGAAGAGATAACGGGGATGCAAGAGTTTTTAACTGCTGGTGACAGATCCACATTGTGCGTTTACGCTGGGAATGCACTAAGCGAAATTTTGCAGGGAGTAAGCCTCCAATTAGGGCAAAGCCGGCCGCGAACTAACGGACGATCCGAAAGCTGCGGGATGGGCAGTTTGGGAGCGGAAGAACGGGAGGTCGCGGAGTACCAGCGGAAGGCAAGTGGAGAAGGGGCAAGGGGTGGGCCGAGGAAGCAGTGGTAGGGGTGATTGGCGGAGGAGACGAAGGTGGACCAGCGGTGGTGGTGGTGGTAAACGATGCAGGCCGTTATCAGTCGCTGAGGCCACTTCTGGCCCAGGCGGCACTGGCACGGGGTTAGTGGCGTGGGACCCCCGGGGCAGCGATCCCCACGAAGGTACCAGGGCAGTGGTAACTGAGGCAGACGCGATGCAGGAGTGTGCAGGTGGGTGCAGTACACCGCAGTACACCGCAGTAGGTTGCAGTAGCTGCGCAGGACGGTAGTGGAGTGCAGGTGCTGGCAGGGTGGCAGGGCTGGCGTGGGGGGAGTCTCCAGGCCAAAGGCTGGTGCTACTGCCTACTGCCTATGGAAAATCGCCTATTACATATCGCCTATCTCCATCACTACTTGGCGCATGGGGTGTGGGACTACGCAGCCATAGGGCCAGAGGTGGGGCAATTCACTGTTGGCTGCCGTCGGCTATTGGCCTTTGATTGGCAACAGTGCTGGGATCGGGAATCACCCAAAGTGGCTCGACATCCCTTGGACACCCAGTGGGCCGGGGCCTGAGCCGAAGCGAGGTGTCACGGAACATCCACACAATCGCACAATCGGGCAAGGCCCCGGAACCAAGCGTAATTTTCAGCCGTGACAGCCAACCATGGCTGGTTGTGGTCACTAACGGCAGTGGAGGCCACAGTGTCACCACAACGCCGGCCCAGGCCGGCATGGCCCCGCCGGCGCCAAGCTTGACATGGTTGACATACGGCTGTAGATGTAGGCCCGGCGTCCCCCACCCATTTGCCTCGTTTGGGCCCCCTCTGGATCGCGGTACTATGCATGTCAGTGAAACCTCCCGAGATCCACCTGGGCTGGACCCTGGATGCTGCAGCAGGATTGGACCAGGGCAGAACAACTTGGGCCGCTTCCTGGCCATACCTTGGTGGGATAGGAGCGCCCCGGTATCGGAGGTGGTGGGATTGGCTACTGCCGTGAGCACACCGTGACACCTCGGTATGAAGGGCTGCTTCCTGCGTCTCGGTTGGGGGTGAACGGAACCGTTGAGGCAATACCACACCACGCTAATGCTTGCTCCACCAGATAAGGTGTGTCAGCAGTAGTCACCACAGTGGGGCACTCGGCAGTCGGGACCAGCATCAGGGCTGGCATAAATTAGCACCCTTTGGGCCTATCGATTGCGAAACCCCCTGCCTGGCCACGCACCGTGCCATGATAACAAAACCCACCCACCGGCCCTCTTCATTTGGTGGCCCTTCGTCGCTTCTTATGGCCTTGCTGGCACCATCGCCGTCTGGGCTCAGTCAGTGCAACAGCAGGCGTTGCAACCACGCCCCACCCCCAGAAAATGGCCGCCACAGCTTCAAGCCCTTCCCAGACCACCGGAGACGAGTTAGTCTCAGGTGCAGAATTACGCCATTGGGCCCATTGCGCAATCGGGAGATTTTGTCCACCCCAGAGCCCGGTCTAGTTCCCAGAGGCTTTGCATTATTATCCATTATTACCCAATTGTCTAATATTATCCACGATTCTGCTGGGTCTGCGGAGTGTGCCGTGGCCTGGGCAACTCCCCAGGTCTCACACTGTCGCTTGCGATCGGTAATGTCCCGCGGGGCTCGGTAAGCACTAGCGGGGTCCACATTCCCTTTATTTCTGACGCACTGGCTAACCCGTCAGAGCCATCTATTGAGTCGACCATAATGTGCGCTATCGTTCGATGCCCTAGACCCTGGCAGTAACGGTGGCCTAGACGGTGGCCTGTATTGGGGCAGCCGGAGCCGAGGCTCAGAATCGCCCCGTCTAACCCGGCGGGAACCTGGTGTGGAGGCATAGGGTTCTCGGCCGGTTTGTCGCGACGTATTCCGCTGGGCCTATTTAACCTGAAAGATGTCCTTGGCGTGTTGGGGTACTCGAAGCCTCCAGCAAAATATCAGCTTACCCCCACGGCTCTCCAAGCCACGGTGGGACTCGGTAGCACTTCGTTGCCGGACACAAAGTGCGTGGGGGCTCTGGCAGTCCATGCGAAAGGGCTTAAGTATGCAACATGGAGTATCTGCGGTGAATAGCTCACTGCACATCTACTGGATCTACAGGAATTCCTGGACCTTCTATTACCTGAATAGATTAGCGCCTGCTTGATGCGGGTCGAAGACTCTCGGGTTTCTTGTCGTCCACCTTTCCTGAGAAGCTTCTGCGGAAGAACGAGAGTCTTCCCTTCTTTTTGGGCTGTGGCTGCACCGGGTCGAACGAGTGCAAATAGTCGTACACTTCGTCCTCGTCCTCTGCGTTGTCGTCGTCAAACACCGTCACCGTCTCTTCCGACACGGTGTCAGCATCGGACTCGTTGACCCAAAGCTTGGAGGGGGCTGGGTCCTCGTAGGGGGAGAGGTCGCAGCTTTCCTCGCTGGGGGAGTATAGCGAAAGTCGCGACGACTTCACTGAAATCTCTCCGTAGGAGGTGCGGGGGTGTGTGTTCTTGGACAATGACGAGTCTTGGGTTCTATCGGAAGGGTACACCGAAGTGGTGGGCTCTTGTTTCTGTTTGGCGGGTTGCTTGGTTGACACCACTCGACGGGCGCGGGGCATCTCCACCATGGGCACCTTGACCTGCGCGTCGTTGGCCCGAAGATTAAGATGGCTGAAGATCACCGAGATGAGCCTGTTGAACGCAAGCTGTTCCTCCAAGGTGAGCACCGGCCCCAATTCCGACTGCTTCTCGGCCAACGACTCCAACACCGTCAGCACAAGTGCCTCGCCGAGGATTTGGTAGGTGGCGCCGTCCATGTCAAACACACGGCCGTTGAGATTACTGGTGTAGTCGAGATACTTTTCAGGAACCAGCCTGTTGTACTCGAGGCAGTTGATCATCACCGACACCACCTGGAGCGCCAGGATCACCTGGTAACGCGTGTCAATGGCCCGGAGTTGGAGCGGCGCCATGCGCCAGAGATCAAAGAGCTCGAGCTTGCGGGCCATGGCATTGAACTGGGTGTGCTGGCCCTGGGCCTCGAGCTCGAGCTGAAGGATGCGCGTGCAAATTTTAGACTGGAAATGCTGAAGTTTGGACATGTTGTAGCCCAAGGTAGGGAGGGTTGCAAACATGGCTTGAACCGGGGAAGTCCGTGCCTTGGCATCGCGAGGGTCCTTGGTTTCTTTGGAGTCCTTGGAGTCTTTGGAGTCTTTGGATTTGCTAACTTTGGCGCCTTTGGCGCTCTTGGAATCACTCCTTTCCACCGGTGGCGGATTCTTTGCGGGGCCATTGGTGGTGAGAGCCTTGGACGCCAGGGAATTTTTCACTTCACGTGAACTGGCAGGGGCTGCCAGCCGGGAGTCCCTGATGTCCAACGAGTCCCGGGGCCGAGAAGGGTCTCGTATGGAGGAGGCCAATGATGAAAACGAAGCTCTCTTGCTGAGAGACGATGGAGCTTGGACCGCAGGAGGTGCGGTCGCGTGTTGTGGAGGAGTCGCGGTAATGATGTCTAGCGACACCCATATTCTTTTGAAGGTGGCTATATCCACTTGGGTGAAGTGGAACGAGGGCATCGTCCTGGTAGGAGCAGGAACGATGTCATTCATGATTGATGGCACACAGTAGAAAAGCGTCAGGAAGAAACCAGCGGACTCCGTCCAATAAATATCCTTGGAGCAATAAATCTGCAAGCAGTAACTTGGAGTCTGCGCTGCAGTGATGGTTAAGTTGAATTAACAATACACTAAAAAATTTATGCACAACAATAAGTTTAGAAACGAGGTGATGGTGTACCAGCAGAGAACATTGCAGATACTGGCTGAAAACAGTAAAATTGCCCTGGGCATGCAGGTCTCACAAAACTCCTCGCAACAACAATAGGACACAAATATTCAACACCAAAGTTCACCGCTGCACCTGGCATCATCATCATTTCCCAACAGGGAGAAGGAACGGTCGGTTGAAGGGGCCAATAAGCTTGGCCAGGCCCTGGCACTCCCCTCGGGCGCACGTTTCGGGGATCGTTTATGTTTGGGGTTGCAGATGGAACATTCTCCCATCGAACTGCAACGCATTGGTGTCAAATCCCCCGCCAGGGGTTGCCTGGAATTGTCTGGGGTTGTCTGTAGTTGCCTGTGGTGCTTTGGCTAAGTGTTTTCCTGGCGCTGTGTTGTTGGTGGGGATGACGCAGACACTCCCTATCTGGTATGACACGGAAATGTCCGCAGCAGGAGCAGATCGATGCACGTATAATCAGAGGTGTGCACATGCATAGACCCAAGCCATTTTCAGGCCATTTTCAGGCCATGCGGAAAACAGACGATTGATCTGGGAGAAACAAGGCTGAAACTGGCGGGGACTGGGGGTGATGACCGCCCCGTTTTCCCAGGCAATTTCCAGAATTTGGACAACATCTAGAGGTGACGGAGTTTGGGGATCCCAACATTAGTCGGTTCCGCAACTTGCATACCACATCCTGCAGAGAACCGAGGTGTTATTTCCAAACACGGTAAGGAGATTGTCAGTTGAATACGAGATCAAGAACCTTGCCCGCAGGAGGAAATATGAGGCACCTGGCCACCCGAAAAAATAAACTTTAAATCGCAGGCGAAGCTACAGAAAATAGACGGGTTTATGGAAGTATTATTATTATTAAACTAGGCTATAGTACATCGGGTACGAAGGGTCGTAGGGTCGTAGGGTCTTGTAGCTGAGGACCGAGGTCCTCAATGCAGTGGTCCCATGTCCCTTGGTCAACAGTGCCTCGAGTCGGTTTCAAGTCAAAGTCACAGTGACAGGACTCCAGACATGCATCGATGTCGAGCAGGAGCTCAACAATCATCTTTGAAACGTAAACTTCCGACACCATAAATGTCAACCGTGAACTGCTTGCCTGGCTCCGTTCTGCGGTCCTTGCAAATACCCACCGAATATCGTCACGTCGTGGTGTTCCCACCTAAAATGCCCAAAAAATGCCCTCAGTGAACTTTTGCCATCACTGCACCTCATACCAGAGGATGTCTCTAAGCAAAAACATCATATGCACTGCTTCTGACCATGTACTTGTTACCACGCTTGGTAGAAGACATGGTGGTACGAGTGTCCACGGACTTCCTGCGGTGGCTGGTGCTCAAGAAGGAAAATCCGGAAAAGCTGGAACTGCGGGTTTCCATGGTGTTAATGGAAACCATGTCGCTGACGGATTTGTTGTAGCCTCTCACGCTTGGAGAGTATTGAGATGCACGCAGAGATGCAATGGTGCTGGCGGAGCCACGAGAAGAAAAGATCGAAGAAAGACGCTTTCTGAAAGAACGTCTCTCATTAGGTGGGTCAACCACCATGGACTTGTACTTCAAGGCAGCAATCTCATCGTTGCCCAAGTTTGGCTGGTGCTTGGAGCTCTTTCTTCTCAACGAACGGTTGGAGGCGTTGTGGTGCAATTGAGGAGGAGTCTTGGCTCCAGTTCCAAAGGCGTTCAACATGTCAAAGCAGTCCTCGTCACTGGAGTTCTCAGACACCAAAGTGGTGGTACTTTGAGCCTTGCGTTGGGATGGCAATGATTGCGATGAAGACATGGCAGCAGGAATGGTTGGGGGTTTCATAAGCACATTTTCCGGCTCGTTGTAGCCAAGGGTTTCCATTTCCTTCTTCAACACGAATGAAGATCTCATGAATCCCATGGATGCACGTTGAGTGGAGAATTGGCTGGATTTGGGGCTCAACAAGAGTGAGCTAGTGGACGAGCTATGGGTATTAGTGAATGAAGCCCTCGTACGAAGGGTTTGTTCGGCCAATGGCTTCATGTAGCTGACCTCACTGGATTGAGATGGACTGCGAACGGCAGTCTCCATGTGGAACTTGTTCAACACTGGCGAAGGAGCTCCGTCGGTGCCGGAACTGATCGACGACCTGTAGTCGCTGTTATGCAATGACAAGGTGGAAGCACCAGAGCTAGCCTCGTCGGTCGAAGATCTGTCCACGCTTTCGTCGTAATGGGAAGATGCGGCATCTTCAGCATCAGACTCGTACTTGGAGGACTTTTCGTCAAAGTCGGTCTCCACGATAGGATCCAAGCCTCTGATTCCAAAGCTGGAAGCTTCGTAAGAGTATTGTCTTGGAGTTGGGACCTTTGGAAGGTCCTTGTTCTTGGTCTCGGTGTCGAAACCCTCGGTGAATACACCAGTAGACTTCAACATGGTAGATTCTTCTTGCTCGTCGATTTCTGACGATTCAGGTGAAGAGATCTGGACAGATTGAGATCTTCTGTGTCTTCTTCTTGGGTCAAACTTAGGAGTCTCCACTTGCTCCACTGGTTCTTCCTCCTCTTCAGAGTCTTCAACCACGCGTGGTTGTTGTCTCATTTGCAACTTCTTGAGCAAGGAAGGAGGTTCTTCAACCTTTGGTGGGATTGGAGCAGCCAATTCTTCTTGCTCAGGCTTCTGGTCAACAGATTCCTTCAAGCTTTCAACATCATCCTTGAATACCAGAACCAGTCTTCTCAAGGGGGATTTGGCAGGGATCTCCACATCTTCGTTGATGGAAGAGGCACAAGAAGAGTTTGGAGAACGTCCGTATCTCTTGCTTCTTCTTGGGTCAAATGGAGCTGCGGGAGGAGCATTGATGGTCGAGGCCAAGGAGGCGGTGGAAGCACCGCCAGCCAACATCGACGACAAAGAGGCCGAGATGTTGGAAGTTTTAGCAGTGTGAATCTTTTGGAAGGTGTTGTTGGAAGGGATTTTCACAGAGATGGCGTCCACGTTACTTTCCTTGTCTCTTCTGAAACCCTTGTATTTGCTGTTGCTGTTCAAGCTGAATTGGATGGTGTTGGCCTTTTCCAACTCGCTGATCATCTTTTGCATTGGCTCTTCGTCTTCGGTGGCTTCTTCGGCGGCCTGGACTGGAGCAGCAACAACAGGTTGTGGTTGAGCAAGAACTGGGGTGACACGAGGTGGAACGTCGGCATCAGCACCATCTCTCTTGATCACGTTCAAAGGAGCAATATCCACGGCTTCCTCGTCGGTAGCGGAGCCGGCTTGAGCATCACTGAAGGTGGAGCCCACATCGGATTCGTCGTCGGAATTTTGGAGAATGGAGTTGGCCATGTATATGTAAACCTTGATCCAGGCAGATTCCAACTCTGAGTTGAATTGCATGCCCATGCACTGCTTGAAAGTTTGGACAAAACAGCCACCCATGGGCTCCAAGTACGACACGGAGGCATTGGTGAAGTTCTGGTTTTCGCAAACAAAGTGGTAGATGAACTCGTCCAACTTGTTGGTGTCATCCAAGAAAGACACCACGTAGTTCAAAAAGTCACCAAACACAGCACGGTGAGTTTGCAAGAGGTCCTCATTGGAGAGGGTGGATTTGACTTCGGGGTTGGCAGAGAGCAAGTTGTCAAACAACTTGGGTATGAACTTTTCACGCTGGTACACACTGTTGACAGTGGCCCAGGAAGATTTGATTTGTAAGAGTTGGTCATCTCTTAAACTAAGCTGGTCAGTCATCTTCTCAGCTTGACTTAACAATTCGGTATGTTTTCTTTCCAGTTGACGAGGATCCATCCCCATATATATTTGTCTTTCTCAACATGGTAGGAAGAACAAGCAGTGATGCAAAATTGCCCAGTATAGCAGTGACGAACAGCACGAATTTCCTTGTTGGGAAGCAGGCCCTCGATTCAGTTATTAGCAGCTGCGGAATAACCTGGGATTAGTGCCATCCCAATTATAGTTCCTAATCGGGCAATTGCACTTATAACCCGATGCGGAAGTTCCTCTGGGGGGGCCAGGGGAGGTATCTGCCACGGGCGATTGGGCCGCGCACGCCGTCTTTTTGCTGACAGTTGCTGAGGGCTGCAGTGCCTGAATTTCCAGAACGAGCAAGTGGCTTCTGCTCGATAAGGTAAAGTTCTGGAGAAAGAACAAATTGTTGACTCCGGGGAACAGGCGCTTCAGTGCTGGTGACTAATTAGGTCGAGTTGGCCCAAAATCGTAGCGTTTCCTGTCCCAACGACGTGGAGGGGCTCTTCGTGGGGTGGCTCCAGTCATCCTAGGGGGCTAGGGCCCCACGTTCGGGGTTCCAATGCCAACATCGTAGCAGTTGCTGGTGTCACCCCTGTGGCCAACGGAAGAGGTTAGGATCCGGGCTGCCGTTGCCCCAATCCTATATCCCTAAATCCCTAAATGTGTCAAACTGACTACGGTGATTAATTCCCCAGAATCTGTATCTGGATCTACGGGCTGAAGACAATATGGCAAATGAACCACAGGCCGTGGTAGGACCGTCGTTAGACGACCATGACAATAGTTGTCGGCTGAGTGGACGGACCAGATCGAGCTGGTGGCTGTTGGAATCGGGCTGATGGGTCCTCTCTGGCTGCTGCCTGTTTAATGTCTGTCTGTACTTTCTGAGTCCACGACACTGGTGGGACATCCGCTACTTGGATAGTGGTGATTATTTTCTACTGTTGGTACGGGAAGCATAGAATACGCACATCGATCGGTATCAGAAACAGCCTTGGGAACGGCGAACCAGTGGTTGTACTGACACTTGAGTGCTACGCTTCTTCACATGTTAGTGCTTTGTGATACTTGTCTGCATGTGATGGGTGCGAACCTGTTGGACATGGAGCACGCTTTAGGCAAGTCAACTTCACCGTTAGACGAACTGACAACCGAGTTTGCCAATTCGAAGCGATGGCTCGAAGCAACGGAGGTGGTAATACGAAGCTTTTATTTGTCTAATCTGGAACCTGTCCAGGCCATCCCCAAGGGGCACTGAGGAGCGACATATGTCGATGAAGGTAACTAAACTGCAAGTTCCCGGTTGCACTTTGGGGCAGACAGATGACGGGTTCCTCCCCAGATCAAAGACTATGGTAGAAGCAGTCTACTCAGTTGCTTGGTGCACATCACCTATCCTTCGAAGAGAATAGATGGTTCATCCAGAGGGCGCTATCACCTTCCCAACAGAACGAACTGAACAGAGCACAATAGGAAGATTATCATATGGTGATTTGCGAAGGAATGCGCTTTGTCAAACATTCCCAGCATACCCACCAGAGGAGGTCGCTATCTGACATAACAGGATAGTGGACATAAAGCTGCTACTTGAATCAATGCTTATTGTACGCAAGGTCCCCGGCTCATAATATTACGGGAACGGAAATGTGTGGTATGTTGGTTTGTTGGGGTACTGCATACCCCAGAATCAGGTGCATGAAGGTATCCCCGTGGAAATAGAGGAGTGACCCCGGATTCTCGATACTGGCCAAACATATCACTAGATGATGTTCGTAAAGAGGTTCTCGTGCATAAAGAACTATTGATGGTCTTTCGCCATGAATCGGATACCTTGGGCTTTGGGGAAATTCACATGACAGCAGAAATTTCACCGTATTCTTCATATGCAATAATAGAGCAGATGGAATGTCCAGTGATTTTTTTGGTACAATTCAGCCTATTCGGGTGACTGGTTTCCTGTGACATTTTACAGATGTCGGGATCCTGACAATATTAATAATACATTTCAACTATTAAGTCTAGAAGTTCAAACTTATAACTTTCTAGCATCCTCTATAGTTGACACTGGTGTGATGACTATAGACTGGACTAGACATTAGCAACACCTTTGGTGTCGATCTTGATTCTCTTGTTCTCCACTGGAGATGGCGATTTCTCCATTGGCTCCTCGAGGGTGCTGACAGGAGAGACCACCATAGAGTCCTTCTCGTTCTCTTGAATCTGCTCTTCACCTCCCACCCATGATTCGGCCTTCACAAGCTGTTCATTAAAGACATTGGTAAGCTTAGTAATCATGTCTAGAGACTCCTTTGCAAACACAAATATTTTGTCATTGGCCTGAGATGATGTGGAATTGGATAATGCAGACTGTTGAATGGTAGATGGTAACTTCAAGATAATATCACGGATGGTGGCCTTGAGGTCTGAATTATCTTGCGAGACAGCAGTGGAGTTGCTAGAAACTGGGGACAAACCATCAGTACTCAAGGACGATGGCTTGAAATTGGAAATTAAGTGAATAATCTTCTTCACAGTTGTGGCAATTTCGGTCTTTGTTTGTTGTGCTGCATCGCTTGGTACATCGGACTGGATCTTATTGTCCAACATCAAATCTTGCTTATGCTGCTCTTCTTCCTGCTGCTGCTTCTGTAGTTGTTCACGTTCTTCCTTTATGGACTTTTCCTTGTCTGCAACCTTTTGTTGTAAGTAGTTGACGCTGTTGTTGATCTGATCGTTTGCTAACCGCAAGATATGTAAACAAAACTGTAATCTCTTCTTGGTTTCTATCGTTACAGTTTTTGCCTCATCTCCACCTTCGGATAATCTTCTTTTCTTTGAATGGTTGAGCGACTCTTCTTCAGCAGCGGCAGCAGCAGCGGCAGCGGCAGCCTGTTCTCTTCTCAATTTTCTAGCTTGGTGTCGATTATTCAAGTTCACTTCGATCTTATTAACCACAGGAATAGCGGCCTTTTCCACCATTTCAGCAGCATAGTTGAAGGGGGCGTAGTTTCTCTTAGATGTCTCGTAATATTTAAGGGCATTTGTAACAATAGGGTGTTTCGTGACCAGGTTCACTTGGGCGATTAAAGGATGCTGATTTGGAGTGGTAGCGATGCTGGGCTCCGAGGGAACGGGAGTTGGTGAGGATCCTGTGGTGACTGATGCGGGAGAGCTTGCGTTTGTAAGTTGGGTCAACGCTTCAGCAGCAGATACCAAATCAGCATCGTTGTTGGGCTGCACGCTTAGTGGCAGGCCATTTTCAGGGCCAGTTGGAGGTGGTGTCGGAGACAAACTGGTTGGGTCTTTGAGGATTTCTTTTGGCATTCTCTGGTCCACGAACTCGAAAAGCAGAATAGTAGATAAGTGTTGTCTGTGGTAAAACAATTTCCAAGGATGTGTAAAACAACTCCGTGTGACGTTGCCTAATGTGTTACGTAATCAAATGGAGGGTGATCGTTTGCGGAGATTTCCCTTTAACTAGGAGTAGTAGTATGAGGAGTAGTTGCCCAACTTCTGAGTGGGGTATCCAAACAGCTATAACTTGCAATCAGCCGTTCTATCAGCATATATAGCTGGTATCCACTAATGTGGAGTGCATGTGAAGTTGATGAGGAGAACTGATGGGACACGCACTTTAGAGTGTTGAACTCGCGAAAAGGCACATGCACTATTGCAAATCCCTTTTTGGCCAGCTTTGGGGGGGTAAAAAATGGTGAGAGCAGACGTGAGAATCTCAATAAGAACAACCTAATTACAATAGTGGGGCACAGTATTGTCGATGACCGAAGAAATCCAGTTAGTTAGATCTGGAACAGCTAGTGTTTCCAGGGTAATCCTAATGCATAGGCTGGTTAACTTTTGCATGACACTAGCCTGCTTATTGGCTGATGCAGTGGTACTGCCAATCAATTTTTGTAGTGCTGGAATATCCGTCAGGTACAGGGATTTGCCTGTGGAAGTCCGTGGGCCGATTTTGGTTTGGTTTGGGTCCCCGTACTGCTCCTGGCTCCTGATTGTATCCGTAACCCGCAACGGGTTTTTCCTGGGGTAGTCAAAAATTACTTATGAAGATGGAAATTGACACCAAACTAGTCAAGCGAACAATAGCTTTGTGTAGGAAAAAGCACATTTCATAGTTCAAGAGAATTTCGGAGTGCTTGCGGTGAAACAAGGTCTGTAGTGAACAAATTCATCGAGGTTTCTGCAAATATTCCAATTCCCACACTTGGAGGGGAAACATCAACCTTAACTTTGTTGCAAACGCAATTAATTTAGGTCTGTAGCCGCCTCCTTGGTCCTTCAACGGGTGAGTGTGTCTAGTTTCGTTGGTGGGGTTGGTGGGGTTGGTGAGGGTGTTAAGGGTGGTGCCTTTGCCAGTTGATGGTTTGAACCGACTAGGGGTCATGCTCTCACGCTTGCAATGGCTTAATTTGGCACATGGGTTTGTTGCTGGCAAGTTGGTGTGCAAAACATCCTTCTTCTAACGACTTGAGCCCCCAAAATGCCGTTGACACTATTGGCAATTGTGTCACTGTTTCATACTCCGAGACTCCTTTTTGCTTCATTGCATTTTATCTTGATTGGGAAATGGGGCGTTCGACCCACTTCACTTCATTGAGATTGACCTTTAGGTACAGGCCCCTCGTTGTCATAAGATCAATCAACACAAACATCACAAATCGTTATTGGGAAGATGGTGGATAGGTAATGTTCGCTATAATCGGTGCCTGCTCCAGATGCCGTCATGGAATCCTTTGATAAGATCATGAAAAACAAATGGTGAGTTGATTTTGTGAAGAAAAAGCCATTTTTCGCAAATTTTGAACATCGTTTTGGGTGCAAATATCATCTTTGCACAGTAATATTTGTCAGGGTCTAGATACGAATTCAAATGTAAACAATTATTAGATAAAATACAGACGGTATAAAAATGCAGGTTACTCTATATACGAAACAGATGCTGTGGTTTCCAAACTAATTGGATTGGACATATTCGGTGGCCTTAGCCTTGATCTTGGCCATCATTTGCTCATCTCCCCTTTCTTCTTCGAATGCAAGCCATTTGGTGAAGAAGAACTTGGCTTGCTTTCTGGACAACTTCTTGGCCAAAACTCTTTCGAACAAGTCTTCGACTCTCTTCTTGGAGTCTTGCTTCACTTCTTGGTCAATGTAAATGTTCCACAAGTCGATTCTCTTTGGTGCATCGGAAACCAATCCTTCAAACAAGGATCTACCTTGCTCGGCATCACCCTTGGTGAACTCAAGTTGAGCATACTTCTTGACCACCTCGATGTGCTCTCTCTTGGGCAAGATTTGCAAGGCACGGGCCAACACTTCATGAGCTTCTTGGTTCAAGCCACGGTCCATCAATGAAGAACCGTGTTGAACCCATACGGAAACGTGTTTTCCAAACTTCTTGGTCATAACCTTGTACAAAGCATCGGCTCTGTCAAAGTTTTCAGACATGTTGTAAATACCAACCAACTTTTGATGCATGACAAGTGGCTCCATGTATTGACAAGAACGCTTGAAAACTTCCTCAAGACTTTCCTCAGAACCGAAGGTGTTTTCCAAGTTCAACATGGCAATCCAGATATTCATCTTTTCTTGCTCCTCACGGTAGTTGATGGTCTTCAATGCTCTTTCTCCGATCTCACGGGCCTTGTCAACTTCACTCAATTGCAATTGGAAGGACATGTAGTTCATCCACATGACTGATGAATTAGGATTACCAACCAAGAGACGTTCAAAGTCAGAAACCGATTGTGGAGCTCTGGTGCTTAAGTCGGCAGTCTTGTCTTCCACTTGAGTTGACTTCTTCTTCTTCTTCTTTCTTTCTTGGGTAAAGTCTTCCTCATCGGAGGATGAGTCGTCATCCTCAGCTTGATCCAAGATAGAGGCAGTCCAGTCGAAACCGTTGGTTGACAAGCCAGCTAATCCTTCAGATTTAGACTTGGAAGTAGAGCTTTCTTCTTCGTTATCATCCTCATCTTCAGACTCAGATTCATTATCAGAGTCACCCTCCATGACCTCATCTTCGGAGTCATCTTCTGCATTGATTTCTTCGTCACTGTCTTCCTGCTGGTCGATATCCATGTCGTCAGTAAAGTATGAAGCCTTCATACCTAAGGACAATTGTTTCTTCTCGAGATCAACAGTCAAGACCTTGACCTTAACACGGTCACCTTCACTGAACAAAGTCTCAATGCTGGTAACATCGTTATCGGAAATTTGGGAACGATGGCACAAACCACTCACGTTAAGCGTACCATCCAAGTTCACGAAAACACCGAAATCAGTGACCTTCCTAACGGTACCTTCGAAGATTTCTTCAACCTTGATGTCTTCAAGAACCTTGGAGTACTTCAACTCTCCATCGATTTCACTTTGCTTGAGTGTCATCAAAATCTTACCTTCACCATGACAAGCTACAATCTTACCGGTCACTGGTTGGTAAAGCTTGAAGTGCTTCTTCATGTCGCTAACTGGCTTATCAGAAACATCTGGGGTTCTGACTAATGCAAAGGTGGATCTACCCAAAGAAACATAGACTCCATTTCTGTTGATAGACTTCACATAACCTCTGACAACGTCTCCACGCTGAAGATCTTGGTATGAATTAATGGTCTTGTCGGTGGCATCTTCTGATCTTAAGGAAACAGCAACCTTACCGGCACTGTCGATAGCAATCACATTAGCAATAACATGATCGTTGGACTTGAAAATTTCATTCAATTTCTTGGAGTAGTCGTTCAAAGCATCAGTAATAAATGCAGAAGCAATGACTCTGTCACCCAATTCGACCAACACAATATTGTCCAAAATCTTAAAGACTCTGGCAGGGTATTCAGAACCAATGACCAATTCGTCACTAGAAACAATAGCATTCTTTCTAATCTTCAAGTCCACAGTATTGCTTTCTTCGTCAACGTTCTTGACAATTGCTTGGATAGCGGTACCACTTGGGAAATGCTTCTCAACGGACTTGAAAACTTCGATATCGTCACTAATATCCACAATTGAAATCTTACCAGAAATATTTGGTGTAATTGAAGCAAAAGCAATACCCTTGGTAATGCTAGTGATAAAAGCAGTGATCTTTTGTCCTGGCTTGATGTCAGAAATATTAATACCAGCATATGGAATGTCCTTGGTGGACAATTCACTTTGGAGCTGAGACAATTCCAAGATCATATTACGGTTACTCTTTCTATGTGTAATTGGTAAGAACTTGTGGTCCTTGGCATCATGGTATCCGATAACCTTAACATCCAAGACAGTACCCTTTGGAAATTGAGTCAAAGGTTGCTTCACATTCTTAATTTCGTTGAAATCATTGAAACATTGAGTAGCATCAACTCTACCTTGTAAGTTATCACCCAATTGGACGTTCAACTGAGTACCCTTGACGGATTTCACAATACACTTGGTGATGACACCTGGGACGTAGTCTCCGAAGTTATTCTTGGAGGAGTCAACTGGGTTAACAACCTTTTCTTGATTCAAGTAGTCAGATTGAGCATTGTCTTCCAAGGTCAATAAGAATCTTCTTTGAACGTCATCGGTTCTGATAACATGACAGATAACAGACTGGTTCTTTTGATACTTCTTAGACAAGTCTTCAGCGCTCAAGTATTTAGCCAAAACCAAACCAGTCAATCTATTACCGAAAGAAATGAATAATCCCATGTTTGTGACTGATTTAATGTAACCATGAAGAGTTGCATCCTTGTTGACTTGAATATCTTCGAAGGTGAGAGGTAATTGGTTCTTCTTTGCAGCTTGAATCAAGGACTTCTTGGCAGTTGTCACCAAAACTCTGTTTCTTGGGTCTTTTTCAAGAAGAAGAACCTCGATTTCGCTACCAACTACCAACTTCTTGAACAAGGATCTGTTTTGGTCGTAGTTACCGTCAGATAAGTGACCATCTAAGATCATACCCTTGATTTGATTGGAAGCCAATTCAACGTAAACAACGTCATGTCTCTTTTCCACAATGGTGGCAGTTGCAATGGTTCTACCAAACTGAACATTCTCCAAAAATTTCAGTTGTTCAGGGTTAGATTCAGCGAATTGTCTCATGGTGACCTTCATCTTTTCATGTGGGGCATCGACCAGCAAAATCTTCACATCGATTGTCTGACCCATCTTCAAGTAATCCTTGACGTTTTCAACAAAGGTTTCGGAAATTTCTTCCTTGGACAAGTAAGCTCTGACTTGGCCAAAGAAAGAGACAACAACACCATGTGGTAAGAACTTTTCAACAGTACCACTGGTTTTAAGCCCAACCTCGGCCTTGGCATATGTGTCCAATACTTTGCTTTCATCCATGTTGATGAAGGACTTTTTGAAAGAAATCAAAACTCTCTTTCCGTTATTGTGCAAAACTCTACCCTTGTTCTTTGAGCCTTCCTTGAACTTACGTTCTGGGTAAACCAACTTGATATCTGAAATATGGTTTGAAGGAACAAAACCTTCGATGTCGTCGGAAATCTTGACAATGATACCTCCAGCTTCTGGTAACACCTTGACAATTTCTATATTTTCGAGGAGAGAACCGATTGGAATATCAGAACCCTTCAAGTATTTAGCATCAACAAGTTTAGGATCACATGTGAAGACCAACAAATTGTCAATCTGGTTGTATCCCAAAACCTTTGCCTTGTGGGTTGATCCAACGTTGAAGTTGACCTCATTGTCATCGAGCTTGGAATTATGAACTTGACCAAACAAAGTATTAGATCCAAATTTGAAGTAGGTGTAGTTAGAATCTGCCCCAGTAACATGGGCATTGTCGAAAACATGACCGATAGGGAATGCTTCTAATGCATCTTCTTCGACAGGCTTAACAGACAAGATGTGTGGAAGAACAGATAAAACAAGCTTCTTAACACCTCCAACGGTCAAAACAGCGATCACTCTTGCTTTTATAGGATTTCCGATGGAATATTTATGGTTCAACTTATCAAGGCTGAATTCATGCAAATGTGATAAACTAATGGTACCGTCAAGTAAACCGAATACTCTGGTGATCAAACCATTCTTGGTGATAGAGGAGACAATGGCGTCAACCACGATACCTGGTTGTATAGAATCCACGGAAGAAATGACGGTCAAACTTGACTTTTTAGGGTTGGAGGGGCTGTTGAATGGTCTGAGAGTAATGGTTCTGGAACCAGACATACTAACGATGTTGGCCAAGATAACACTACCGACTTGTAAAGACTTGATATCAAGCTCGGGGGTGTTAGCAATTTCCTTGTTGGAAATAAATCCAGAAATGTCATTTAATCCGGTGTTAAGAATAATACCATGGTCTTCGATGGACTTGACAGAGCATTGGATGTTGTTACCAGCAATCAAGTCATCGCTTTCAAGAGCATCGTTCACCAACTGGGGTTCAATGGTGAAGTGTATTCTTCTCTTATCGGATTCGTCAGTTGAGAGGACCTTTACTTTCAACCATTGTCCTATTTTGAACAAGGTAGACAATTTTGGAAACTCTGGTCTGGATTTGTTGGCTCTGTTGAAGTCTTCATCATCGGATTCATCATCGGATTCTTCGTCAGATTCTTCAATCTGCTCGATGATTTTATTTATTTCTTCACTTATCGATGTTATGGATACCATACCGAACAAGTTATCACCGATGCAAACTGCCATGTCCATCTTGTTGATGGAAGTAATTTGACCTAACAATGAAGTACCAGGGTGAAGGTTTTTGGTGGACAACATCTCAACACTAACTTCATTTTCGGTTTTCTCCTCAGTTGTGGTTTTCTTCTTAGATTTCTTGGATTTCTTGTTTGGTTGATCTGCCTTGAAGTTACTGGATCTTTTGGAGGTGTTTGCAGTCTCGAACAAGATATCTCTTGTCACTTCATTAGAGACCTCTTTGACTTCCAAAGGAGTCAAAGCAGTGGATCCACCTCTAGGAAACGAGATTTCACTACTACTTATCACAGATTTAGACTCAACCATGTCGATGATGAAGAATGGAGAAGGGCCTTTTTTTTTCGACCTCATCTACCAATTTTTCGCATGCGGAAAAAGTCACGTGGTTTGCGATGAGATGAGATGTTTAGCCATGGCAGGTGGCTGTAGAACAACCAGTATCAGACTGTGTTCTCTGGTGTATCTAAGCATTATATGTTAAAAAGGGGGCTGTATTGTCTCGAGCCGTTCAATTACTTTCCTCTCAGCACCAATTTTGATTCTGGAAATTTTGAGACTCTAACTATACCTTCATCGTATAAGGAAATATAAGCTTCATTTCCTACAACCTCCTATACATTAATATTGATTACATTCGTTACATATTATGTTTATGGGAATTACATCAAAAACATCAAAATCCGGGGCACCTTCTGGAATTGACACGTTATCTCCCATTACTTGGGCCCGAACCTGTACTTGACGTTTTGTTATTGGTTTTGAGCCTTTCCTCGCATACCTATGATGAGACTCGGTTCTTAGCCTTTCCCCCGAAAACCCCCTTGTCAACGAGTTATGCGTCTATCCTTTACTTCTCCACTCACCTTTCTGGCCTTCATAGTTTCATCGGCATGCTGTACCCCATTTTTCTTCACCAATTTCGAATAGAATAGTCCACAGGCATTGCACAAACTTCGGGTACCTCCAGGTCCTCGTCTCCACTCGGGGGTTTTCTTCGAGCCACAATGCTGGCAATTGATGATGTTCTTTAGGCACAAATCCATATTTAGACCGCCTTTACGAGGAATTTCGTTGGAAATCGTGCTCTGCAGGTTTACCTTTAGGGAAACCACTTCTCCGTTCAGTGTGATGTCCGCTCGCTTAGTATGACGTCTTGTGTGAGTGTGTGGGGGCTTTTGTTTGGTGATTGTAGGAGTAATCCTAGAGTTTAAAATACTTCGCAACTCCTTAATCTTTTCGAGATGTGATATGAGTTGTTTCAACTTTTGTAGTTTATGATCAAATATTTCTTCAGAGTTATCTCGGAAAATCCTGGAAATCATATCTACTTCAGTCGCAACTTCCTGCCCCATAATAAACTCGTGTTTCAATTTTTTGAGATCTTCGACGAATTTTGCTAGAGATTCGTAATCCTCAATAAACTTCTGAATAGAAGTGCAGTTGGCGTCATTGCACCCACATGGCTCCTTAATTTTGGACTCATTTACCTCACATATGTCCTTGTTGTTATTATTGCAAGATAGTGATGGTATTAAAGAGTTCCACGTTTTATTTGGAATTGAAGTTAGTAATTCCGAGATAGGTGGTAGCTTTTTCTCCATGTTTTTTTGAAAAAAAATCAATGGCTGGACTGTTTTAACAAAGTCTTAGATTTAAAATCTTGAAGACAACCATGTTGTCTATTATTAATGGGTACTATAATTTCCTAAAGTATCCAACCAGTGTAAAAATGCCCTTATTTTCGAGAACAAGCAGAACAGCCGAGGTTAAAAATGGAAACGGGGAAGTGCGCGATAGACTAACCTCATTAGACAATAGTTATGAGCAGAATGACAATTACCTTCTCTTCTTTTTCTGTGTCTTACGCGACGGATTCTGTTGAATGACCACAGTTCCATCCTTAACCTCGTCAGTCTCATTTTTGAATCGTTCTTGACTATCTAAAAAGAACATTAAATCCTTAACTTGCTCGGATAAGCTTTCTTTCAGTAAATTGAGATCCTTGATTTCTTCTTGAAGTTTGGAGTTTATTTCCTCGAGGTAATCCACTTTTCTTGAGAGTGCATCGTTTAAGGAGCTAGCTTGGTTGAGCTCGGTTGACATTTTATCAAGTTTGGCATCTTTACTTTGTAGCTTACTTTGTAATGCCGGAACTAGGGTTTTGCTTATGTTTGTGTATTTTGTGTTCAAATCTTCCATCTTGCTCTCTAGTTCCAAAACTCGTGAATTCATCATTTGCGAACTGGACCCTTTTCGGGATTTAGATCCTTCCCTTTCCAGTAATAATGATTCATAATATTCTCTCTGGCTCGTAAGTTGGCTTATCATCAATTCCGAATATTCAAGGTCAACTTCCTCTGCCTTATCGGTAGATTTCAGACCAGAAGTCTTGTTTGATTTTTCTGGTAACTCAACCAACTTTCCATCGGATTCGTTGGTAACTAGCCTATGGACATAGTTGTCACCGGCATAATCCCAGACTCTGGAAGTTTCTATTTCCATTGCAAAGCAATGGCCAGTGTTAATAAAATGCTTTAGAGAATGCTGACCAGGTCCATATCTTCCACACCCGACATTGCCACACACAAGACAAATCCAAAGGTCCTTATTGATAGAACATTCCATACACTTCTCCGAACTTTCATCCGTCTCTTGAATGGTCGAATTAAGCGATAATTGGGGTCGTCTTTGCATACTAAACAGTGACAACCGTCTGACTGATCTTCTGACTTGTAAATTCGAGAAATTGTTGGAGTACCGGCAAATCGGACAAGAATCGTCTTTCCATTTCGAGAGACATTGGCAATGGAATGTGTGTTGACAAGGAATTGTCAAAAGTCCTGAAATGTCTGAATCCATCCGCTCTAAGCAAACTGGGCATGTGGGCAACTCAATAAGCGTCTTTGAGGCGGTATCGGACAACAGATCTTTTGTGAATGGATCTGTCAACAAAAACGGTATCAATGCATTGTTTTCTATGCTACCATTCTTGAATTCCAGTTGCACCGACTTCACGTACACCACATGGCATTTTTCAGGCTCCATTGAATTGAACGGTTTTCCATCGAACTGATACTGGAACTCTGCTGCATTCACAATGTCTTTGAACTTGATAAGGACAAGAAATCGGTTGGGCTTCTCACTCTTGAGGATACGGAGATGGGAGATGTACTTCATTTGGTTCTCTCCGATAAACCCCAACAAATCAGTGGCAGTGAAATACGTCGGCACCGCCAAGATCGACACCATTGTTCCATCTCCGATGCTGTCGTTGTGGATCGGTGACAACTCGGCCTCTTCTTCCTCGAATTCACGAAATAATCGGATCACTCCATTGCCTAACAGCTGAGCTCTGATGGGCTCCACGGGTTCCTGCGTCTCTGCTGACATGTTGGAGATTGGTACGCTGGTTACTTCAATGTTGGAGCACCTGTAGTCGGAGAGGGAGTTCTGGTCGTGAGTTTCTGGGAATTCTAGAGTTATGTGATAGGAGTCCGTCCCTATCATGGTGTGGTTAGCTCTGGGGTCTACAGTAGCGCAATTGAATGTCTGGTCATGTGACCGGATGAGATTAGTGAGGAAAGAGTCTATTGAAGGCCTAGCCACTTTAACTTATCGAAATCGACCAAACTGGAAATGATCTCCCCGTTGGAACCAATGACTTCCGTCTTGACGTCCTCGATGTAGGGCACCATTTCCGGGTGGGGGATCCACACCACGGCCGCACCGGCGGCCTTGCCTGACTCCACACCCACGATTCCATCTTCTAAAATCAAGCACTCCTCCATCTTGATTTCCTCTTGTCCGTTTTCTCTTCTCTCTTGGTTGATACTCTCTAAGCAGGCAAACCAGATATCTGGTGCAGGTTTACCCTTCCCTTGGGGAATTCTAGGATCGTCTCCAGTGACAACGTGGTGGCCAAAATGGTCAAACCCGTGGCCCAACTGCTTAGTTTTGCGTTCATAATTGGCCCTATGGGAGCTTGTTCCCACCGCAATTGGCACGTTTTTCTCCTTCAACAACTGGATCAACTCCAATGCTCCAGGTAAGAAGCTGGACTTGGACCAGAGCGTCTGCTGGATCTCGAACGAAATGTCTGCGTACTCCTGTGGGGTCAAGGGCAACTCGTAGGTATCGATCATCATTTGTGCCGCTACTGGTAATGGTCTACCTTGGAGCTGCATCTTCACGTCCCAGGTGAGCGGGCCCTTGCCGTAACGGGCCAAGATTTGCGTTGAACACTCGGTGTAGAGGTCCTCGGTGTCGATGATGGTTCCATCCATGTCTTTGGTTAGTTGGGATTCTGGCGGTTGTGGGTCTACCTCGCTAAAACCATGGTTTTCGATCTTATGAGGGACAGAGAACAGGATTTTGCACACTTACCAAAAAGACATGCTTTTATTTGACTATGGTTAGTTTGTCCATGGGCTTAGTACATTCCAGACCCACTTACGAAGCCATCGTTTCTATGGTCTCTATGGTCTCTATGGTCAATATTGGTGATGCGAAAACTTGACAGGCAGGGTTTAGCTGGTAAAGGTGAGCCTTAGGTCGTGCACTTTCCTAGAATAGTGGCCCAAAGAGGCACCTTGAATCTGCCCATAAAGACCCCGTTAATCAGAGAAAAGGGGTTTGGTTCATCCAAATGGTCCATTCAATAATTTTATCCTCTAAGGTCGTCTCTGATTCTTATAATAGCTGAAAGTGTATTTATCAATGAATTTTGTGGGGAAATATTTTTTCATTCTCATAAGTCTATTCTGCATTTGACAGTTGTGCAGAATGTAGGATATTTCACCTGTATTTGCTCCATTTACTCCACTTAGTTCATGTAATCTCAAATACTATGGGATTTTCTCATATTGTGTGGGGCCCTTTCTCGGGAATCTACTATCATAGTGTGATTCCGAGATGAGTTGATCAAGGGTTTAATGCGTCAGAGCCTGGCCCAAGATCCCCATTCCAAGTGTAGGACGTCCGGTTCAAGGCAGGCAAATACAGAACAATTGTAACTTAAACTTGTTTTGTGTTTCTATATTGAATTGGTTCGTTGGAGAAAAGGCTAAAATGAACAAATTGCATTCTCTATACAAAGCTCACAAAGGAGCGTTTTTGAATAAATAGGAGATACTTTCACCGTTGTGTAATCTTCTGACAGCCTCTGCCAACACGGCCGAGACGTCAACAGTGTCCAACTTGGGGCAAAGTTTCAACTTGTCCTCAAAAGGAACGGTGTTGGTGCAAACCACACGGGTAAGCTTGGAGTTATTGATATTCTTGATGGCATTACCAGATAAAATACCGTGGGTGACAATAGCAATGACCTCCTTGGCTCCATTATCCAACAACACTTCAGCAGCCTTGGCCAAGGTACCACACGTGTCGGCCATGTCATCCACGATGACACAGATCTTGTCGGAAACGTCACCGACCAACACCATCTTGGACACCTCGTTGGCACGGGCACGTTCCTTATGGATTAATGCAAAGTTCAAGTCCAATCTGTCGGCCAAACCTGCGGCTCTCTTGGCACCTCCAGCATCGGGTGAGATGATAATGGCGTCCTTGTAGTTAATGGACTCCTTGATGTATCTGACCACACTAGGCTCGGCATACAAGTTATCAACTGGCACATCAAAGAACCCCTGGATCTGAGATGCGTGCAAATCCATGGTGATCACATGGTTACAACCGGCGGTAGTCAACATGTCTGCCATCAACTTGGCAGTGATTGGGGCTCTGGACTTGTCTTTTCTGTCTTGACGGGCGTATGGGAAGTTGGGCAAGATCACTGTGATTCTTCTAGCACTGGCGGTCTTACAAGCATTGATCATGATCAAGAGTTCCCAGACCTTATCGTTCACTGCTTCTGAGCCAATTTGAAAGATGATAAAAATATCCTCATCACGAACAGACTCGCCGATGGAGAACTGGATTTCACCAGTAGAATCTCTTTTGATCTCAGAAGGACTGATTTTCAACCCCAATCTTCTGGCCACTAACTCAGCTAATCCGCGGTTGACATCACTGGCCAAAAGCTTGATGGAATTGGTGGACATTGTTAAAGACGCTATGTGACTGACTAGGTGGAGGCACTATGTGAGGTGATGGACGACTCAATAAATCCAGATGTGGCGGGAGATTATCGTGGGGGTTTGTTATCACATAGAAAGAGCTTTCATAAGGGACTTGTGGGTTCGATATTAGGCAAATTTTGGTTTGCAGGTTACGTTGTGCGTGCGATGATTTGCAGGTTGAATTAATTGAAATTTCCTGAGTCACAGATCCCAGAAACTATGATGCCTGCAATGGAGGTTTGGGGAGCATCAGCTTCTCAATCGCCTATTGATGCATTTCCTTGTGCATTTGGTGTGTCTACATGCTATCTAAATTATACTTTTCGTTTTTCAATGGCCAAAATACTTGGGATCTTCTATGACCTTTTAGGCATGTGTTTCCATGTAACATGTAAAGTCTTTTCGATGAGCTTTTACACTTTATAAGTGGCGCTATCACTACTTATATGCCTGAATAAAACTAGTGGACCTGTGGAATAATACATCCAAATGAATAACAATCTTATGGCAAGTTATACGACTTGGCTTGGGTTTGAGTCATTTTTAGCATTTAATTGCCTGGCTATAGTACATATATACGTCAGTATTCGTTAAAAGAGATCGTCGATGTAGTCATTTTCGATATTTTCCTCCTCCTCTTCATCATCATTATTAGCATTGTTATTGTTATCTTCATCATCTTCACTGTCTGACCGCAGAGGCTCTTGGATTGCCCGCTTGGTGGGATCTGATTTCTTCTGTAACTGCTCTTGCTCATCGAGATGTTTTGCCAAGTTTCTCTTCTTTTGATCCAACGAACTTTTTAATGAAGTGTAAGTGTTCTGGAATTTCATTCTCATCATCTTACTGGTTGCAGTGGCCAAATTCTTTCTATGGTATTCCACCACATTTTCAAGCTCTGCAATTTCCTCTTCAAGGAGCTTAGCATGCTTGCTTCCTCCCTTGGCATCTTCATCCTCATCCTCGTCATCCTCTTCGTCTTCTTCATCGTCATCGTCATCGTCTTCCTCTTCTTCCTCGTCCTCTTCGTCTTCTTCTCCCTGTTCTCCCACTTCTTCCAACTCCCCGTCCATGAAAGTATCTTCTCCATTGGTGTTGGTGAACAACAATTCTGCATTTTCAATGGTCTCACTTTCAAGGAAATCTTCATCGGGTCCAAGAACCTTGTTCAATTCTTCTTCAAGATGTGTCTCGATGTCATCTGCATTCATATCAATCTCCTGTTCTTCTGGCATGTCTTCAGTTTCTGTGTACATTGGTGTAGGTGTAGGAACCGCAGATGGAGTTCCACTAATATTGCCAAATCTATTCTGTGATTTATTCAAATCTACTAGCTCGAAGTGGCTCTCTTCTGCTTCGTCGTCCAACTTGATCAATTCATCGACTTTTTGCTCAATATCCTCTATCACTCGATGTGTGGCTTTTCTGGGACGGAATCTTCTGAAAACGCCCTCGAAAGGATTAGTCAAACCATCCCTAATTACAAATTTCCGTTGCTTGACTTCTGAATTCGTTGAGAGCTTGTACAACGGATGGTTGTACATGTACTCCTTCGGAACCTCAAAATCTGTTTCCATGTTGAGCTCGGTGGGGTTGATAGGATGGAGAATGAGAAGAATTTGACAGATGTCGAAGGTCTTGAAGATGTTCTTCTTGTCCACTGTTTTGTATAATTCTGTTACTGTAGGCAAATCTATCAACCGGGCCGAATATAATGTCCTGTTTACGTTGACCACTGCCTTTTCTCTGGTAACCCATTTGATGTTTACCCCAGTCAAGTCACCAGAGTCCACTGCCAGGTGAACGAAGTCCAAATTGGCATCATCAAGGAATCTTATTATGATACCTTGTTCCAACAACGGGTCATCTTCGATGTCGGGCGCTTCAGAGTCGTAGCCTTCGCCAGGTATACGAGTGGGCTTGATTCTGAACCGTGGAGTCTTGTTTGCTGCCTGAATGATTGGATCCACCGTTGGTTTCTGTACTCCTCTGCTCAAATTAAGCTTGATTTTCTTGTGTTTCTTGCGTGGTTTCTCATCGCTGGTCGCTTCCTTCTTCACTGTTGGTGGCTTTATCTTGAGTTTGGGTAATGCTGGTGGTTTCTCCTCACTCGGTTGCCCACCGGTATTGTTAGATACCTTAAGCTTGAGCTTAAGTGCCATTTCCGTTTGGTCTGTTTATGCTCAGGAAATGTTTCTGGTTAGAAGTTTTAGACAGAATTGGAAGTCGCGATATGTGACACTCATAAAAATTTGATAAGCAGCAATTGATTGCGATAAATTTGTACCACCAGCAAAAGAACACTTGAGGCCAGGAACTCAAGCAAGAAGTGAGCCCAGGTTTAGAAGTTCATAGGTGCTTCGAGTGTTGAATATTTATCTAAAGGTGTGGACATTTGAGTTTTGAGCCTGAACATTGGTGGTTATTGTGTCTGAGCTGTTCCTAGTTTCCTTCGCTAAGCATGCCTAGAGGGTCAGTACCATTGAGTCGTAGAGCTCTGTCGGTAGAAAGAAGATTCTCCAGATCAAGACATGGCTCTGTTAGCTCGTTAGACTCGTCGAGAAGCTTTTTGGTGGAAGAGAACAACCATGAGATGTTCTCTGGTGCAGCCTCGGAAATCATTCCTTCCTCAATCTCGTCCTTGCACTATCCCCATCATTTTGGCAGTATTCGGAGTCGAAGTGAATTGGCCAACTCCCGAGAAACGTCGCCGTTTTTGGCCCCTACCCAATACCAGGATTTAGACCTTCAATCAGTCCGTTCGAACGTGTCAAGCAACTCGTATGATACCCAAGTGAATTTTAAATTCTTTTCTCCAGACGAGATCGAAATGGCCCAGGGTGGTTCGACCTTGGAGCATGGTGAGGAGACCGTCGATTACAATACGAATTGGGACTATTCTGTCGACAAGTACGCCACAGATGCTGAGTCTGACCATGTTTCATTCCGCCAAGTTTCCTACACCAATCAACAAGATCAGTATGGTTCTTTGGATCAAGAAGAAACGACATCCCTTAACTTTGACAACAGAAACAGAAGGACATCCAACGAGTCCAGTGCTTCAAGTATTCTTGAGGAAGACGATGTTTCCCCAGACTTAGCATTTCATGAATTTGACAAAAACTATCCTAGTAAGCTCGTTTATCAACGTTATTACTTAGCTGAAGAAGATTTGGTCATTGGAATTGCTGGTTATTCTAATTGCTGGTGGAAAATATTGTTGTATTACTCCATAGGGCTTTTCACTTTAGGTTTTGGATTCTTAATCTTGAGATGGTTCCCACGCTATAGAATTAATTTGATGGGTAACACATGTCCTTTGGGAAAAGCTGACTGGTGTGTAATTGAGAACGAATTCGGTGAATTATCAATCGTTAACATTAATAAGAAGAAGTTGAATGACAGGTTATCTACCTTCTTGACCATTAATGACCTTGATTCTGATGACGACCAAAAACATTTGCAATTTCAAACAGATCCAGTTGTGCCATCCATGAGCTCTTTCACTTACAGATACATTAAATTTTTCTATAATCCAGTTGAAGATATTTTCAAAACTAATTCCAATTGGTACAGCACACAATGGTTGAATGTTAAGAACACAAAGGATGGTGTGTCTCAATCTATGCAAGAGCAAAGACTTGATATATTCGGTGAAAATAATATTCAAATTGAAGAGAAGAGTGTTGTACAATTGTTAACAGACGAAATTTTGCACCCATTTTACGTTTTTCAAGTATTCTCTGTCTTCCTTTGGCTTGCTGATGATTACTTCTACTATGCTTCATGTATTTTTGTTATTTCAATGATTTCCATCATTAATTCTTTAATAGAAACGAAGTCAACAATCAAAAGATTGCAAGAAGTCTCTAAGTTTGTTTGTGAGGTCAGAGTATGGAGAAATGGATTTTGGAAACAAATTGAGTCTGATGAGTTGGTTCCTGGAGATGTGTTTGAAGTTGATCCTTCGTTGGGAGTCGTCCCTTGTGATGCATTATTGATCAATGGTGAATGTGTCATTAACGAATCCATGTTAACCGGTGAAAGTGTACCTGTCTCCAAGGTTTCTGCAACTCAAGAAACAGTTCAACTTTTACCGGAAAATTTCACCACTCCCTTGTTGTCTAGATCCTTCTTGTACAACGGTACTAAAATTTTAAAATTGAAGTCTTCGAATGATGAACCTGTTACAGCCATGACTGTGAAAACTGGTTTCAATACCACCAAAGGTTCATTAGTTAGATCAATGTTATTTCCAAAGCCAACTGGATTCAAGTTCTACGAAGACTCCTTCAAGTACATTGGTTTTATGACCTTAATTGCCGCAGTTGGTTTCACATATTCTACTTATAACTTCCTTCAATTGGGTTTACCATTAAGGTTGATAATTTTGAGAGCACTTGACATTATCACTATTGTTGTTCCTCCTGCCTTGCCAGCTACATTGACTATTGGAACTACTTTTGCAATCAACAGATTGAAAAAATTAGAAATCTTTTGTATTGCTCCTACTAGAGTGAATATCGGAGGTAAGTTGGATGTTATGTGCTTTGACAAAACTGGAACTTTAACTGAAGATGGTCTCGATATTTTGGGTGTACACATCGCACAGAACGCATCAGGTCGTAAAGAAATTGTATTTGGCGATTTGGTATCTAGAACAGAAGATATTCCAAAGACGAGAGATGTTAAATCTCACGATAGCAACAATGGAGAATTCTTAATCGCTGGTATGTCTACATGTCATTCTTTAAGACTAATTGAGAATGAATTGTTGGGTGACCCATTAGATGCTAAGATGTTTGAATTCACAAAGTTTCTTTACCAAGAAGATTCAGTTTCTAATCAACCTGTTGTCTCTAACAATTCTACTCGTTTTACTGTTTTGAAGGAGCTCGAGTTTATTTCTGCTTTGAGAAGGATGTCTGTTTTGGTTTCTTCAGAGAATAAGAAGCAGTTTGTATTCTCTAAAGGAGCTCCTGAAGTAATGCTTGATATCTGTGATAAAGATACTTTACCGTCTAATTTCGAGGAATTACTTCATCATTACACACATAATGGTTTCAGAGTAATTGCTTGTGCATACAAAAGCTTGGATTCAGCAGATTTGAACAAACCTAGGGAATCTTATGAATCGGGATTAACATTTACTGGATTCATTATCTTTGAAAACAAATTAAAGGTTTCAACCAAATCAACCTTGAGAGAATTAAACAGAGCTCAAATTAGAACTATCATGTGTACAGGTGATAATATTTTGACAGCTGTAAGTGTGGGTAAAGAATGTGAATTAATCGATCCGAACGTTGAAGGAATATATCTTCCAAATTTTGTCCAAGATGAATCAACTCAAGATGTCAAATTGGAGTGGGTTGAATTGAATAATCCTTTACGAAGACTAGATCCAGAAACTTTGAAAACAAGTGACATCAGACATGATGAAAATTATGTCTTGGCCATTACAGGTGATATATTCAGATATCTTTTAACTGAAGTTAAGAATAACAGGTTAATTGAGAATGTTTTAATGAAATGTGATATTTTCGCAAGAATGTCCCCCGATGAGAAGCACGAGTTGGTCGAACAACTTCAAAAGATCGACTACACTGTGGGATTCTGTGGTGATGGTGCCAATGATTGTGGTGCCTTAAAAGCCTCTGATGTGGGAATTTCTTTGTCTGAAGCAGAAGCTTCGGTTGCTGCACCATTCACTTCAAGAAAATTCGAAATATCTTGCGTTTTGGATGTCATTAAAGAAGGAAGATCGAGTTTGGTGACCAGCTTTTCATGCTTCAAGTTCATGTCCTTATATTCAGCTATCCAGTTTGTCACGGTTACAATTTTGTATAAAAGGGGTACGAATTTAGGTGACTTCCAGTTTTTGTACATTGATATGTTTTTGATTTTACCATTAGCCATTTTCATGTCTTGGTCTAAGCCTTACGGAACTTTGGTAATTAAGCGTCCCACTGCTAACCTCGTCAGTCCTAAAGTATTAATTCCTTTGATTTGTCACATACTTGTTTTGTTGGTTTTCCAAGTGTTAATCTGGATCGGGGTTCAATACGAGCCTTGGTACATCAAGCCAGTTCCTGGAGGGGATGATGCAGTGCAATCGTCTGATAACACTGTCTTGTTCCTTTACAGTAATCTTCAGTATATTCTCATTTCTGTGGTGTTGAGTCGGGGCCCACCTTACAGAGAAAGCATGACTAAGAACATTCCATTTATCTTGAATTTGGTCGGTGCTATAATGTTGTCCATTTTACTCTTCATGATTGATGAAAATTCCTGGTGGGCCGATTTGATGCAATTGACAAACCTCAGTACTGGATATTACTTCCTTATGATTTTATTTGCCGTGATGAATTTGGCAATTATGATTTTGGGAGAAGAACGGTACTTCCCACAAATATCAGCATTATACAAGAAACTATTCCAAAAGAGCAAAATCGGAAAGAGCAAGAAGGCCTTCAAGAACTTGAAAAAAGAATTTTCCAAGATAGAGACTGTATAGCTTAATTTCTTTCCAATTATTTATGTAAATTGTAGAATGTTCAGAAAAATGTACAAGTTAACCACGTTAGCTGTCTATTTTAATCATATTCAATATATTGTCACGTGATCGGATTAATGAGTCCAAAAAAAACAAATGATTCCGCCCAGGATCGAACTGGGGACGTTCTGCGTGTTAAGCAGATGCCATAACCAACTAGACCACGCAACCATTTCTTGTTCTACCTGAATTGATGGAAAACTATATTGAAGATATACTTGTACACCTTCTGTTGTATTTGATTCTGTTCTACTATAGTTGTCGTTTTTATAGTTTGGCTGGTACCAAAAATATTTATTGAACTAAATCTTATCAGCATGCTGAATGAAAGCCCTTCAGAATGCTTGCTGAACTAAAAAAAATTGGAAGCGGAAGTGTATTCACGTGTCAATATTAGATGACATCGCCGTAACGTTTTATGTAAAGGGCCAATACCTTCACTGGGAATATGTTTCTGTATGAAGGATACTCAATAGCACAACTATGGTTGAAAACACCCTCTGCACCTTCATAGGCATAGTAACCACTTGGTTGTTGCTTGGACATGACTAACTTTATTCCTTTTTTGATTTCTTTCTCATAGGGTGCATCTGCTAAAAGAAGTGCAATAAGTGCCCAAGACGTTTGGATAACTTGAGAAGTAGGATGGTTAACCCAATTATAGGACTCACAAGACTTGGCTGATTCCGACCAGCCACCATCTGGCAATTGCTTGCTCAATAAGTACTCACAGGCCCTCTTGACACTGGAAGAAGTATGGTAAGTCAAGCCGACAGTATTCAAGGCCTCTAAGGCAAACATGGTAGCATAAGTGTAACAAACACCCCACGAACCAAACCAAGCTCCGTCATCTTGTTGTCCTTTCAAGATGTATTTAATTCCGTCCTGGATGGTCTTTTCGATCTGTTCAGATCTATAATTTGGGAATTCCGAGCGGAAACTAGTTAGACCTAAGAGACTCGAATCAGTACATTCCACATAAGGATATTCCACCATGATGTTATTAAACACTTCGGCTGGGTTCAACAATTCAAGTAATTGTGTGGACTTGATTCTCTCGTACGATGCAAACGATCCAAAATGGAAAGATCCCACGTTCTGCATGGACAAGATGATATCGATCGCTTGGGTGAGGCTTTCCTCAGAGATTTCATTAACCAAGTGTGCGAAAGCTGGATGTTGTCTCACCATGATGATAGCCTTGATGGTTTCAGTAGTACAATCAGAAACTGTGTAACCTTGTTCCTTTGTGCTGAAACCCCAGGTTCCCTTTCTCTTCTCTCTATAGGTACCATCCAAGCACTCATCATCAAACTGAGATCTGCACAAGAATAAATAGCATCTCTCGATCACCTTTTTGTACTTGGGATGGTCAGCAAATCCGGCCAAGATGTATGCCTGAATTATAAATGCACAATCCCATGTTTGGGATCCATTCGTTCCCATGACAAGCATTCCTGCAGGTGTATGAAACACAGCATCATTGCCCCTGTCAAATAGTTTTTTGAATGTTTCACTCTTTGGACCTTCTAAGGCACATGTTGCGATAAGTGAAAACGCATGACTGACTGGTGCAATAGACAAGTAATTGGTGTTTTCGTACTCCTTCTTTAGAATGTCGTAACAATACTTGTTCAAGTAGTTTTTTAACCAGTTTGGTCTGTATCTCTCATACTTGCTCAAGAAGTAATTGGCTAAGTCCAAAACCTTGGTATGAGGGTGGTGCAAATCCACACCACAGACTTTGTTTCTAGACTGGTCGAAGTTCACTTTCTCATAAGGCTCATTGGGTAAGTAAATTTCTGTTCTTAAAGCTCTAATCAAATCATCCTCTGGGCACTGTAACTTGTTCGCTTGAACCAAACCCACCGGCAAGTAAATGGCACGTGTGTGAACCCACCATCTTCCTGGATGGATAGGTAAGGAGTATGGTAAAGCCCACAATTCTGGAGGTGCTGGGTTAACACCTTCCCATTTGTAGAGATTTAACACAGCCATCCAGATCTTACCCCAGTGGGGGTTCATTTTCACACCACCGAGAGTATGCAAGGTTTTTCTTGCCTTGACCATGACAGGATGATCTGCAGGCATACCCAAGAGTCTGAGTGAAACGTAGACAATGGTGGTTCCGAAACAGGTGGTTCTGTCCTCGGTGTGAAGACCCCAGCCTCCATCGACAGGATGGGCGTTATTGACGTGGAATCTGATAAACTCGAGTCTGTAAGGCTCTGGGATTTCGATCTTGGCGTAGTAGTGGGCAACGATGTATCCAATTGTAAGGAAAATGGGGCCCTTGTAAGCACTGGGAAAGATCCCACTTTCTGGGTCTTGAAGTGGGTAATTGAATTCGGCAATTTGGTTCATACTTTGACTGGGAGTATCAGCAGGCCCCAAAGGCTTGGGTGCCTCGAAGTCGTCGGTTTGAAGGAGATACTTCTCTAGATGTGATTGTGGATCTTTTTTGCTTTCTTCCTCTGTCACGTATCTCCAGGTTGTCCGTCCCAATGGAGAGATATCGAGTCTCCATCTGGAGGGATCAGTTCTGGGAAGCTTGATTTCTTCGGAGTAGAGCATTGAACGAGTGATATGGAATTTGCAGAAGAAACCGACCACCTTATGTTGATCAAACAGCCCTCCAGTGCTTGGATCAGCAGACTCGTATCCTATACGAACTGCAGTCACGTGTAAGGTGGTCTGTGTTGGTGTTATATACAGGAAGCGAGAACAGTAAGTCTTCTTAAATACTCATTGCAACCAATATGTTACCAATAGAGAGTAAATAACAACCAAGCGGCTAAATCATAAGTAATGGCCATACTGATTGGATGAATGAGAATTAACTAATAAAATCCAAACCCGATTATCGGCAATACCTAAGCACGATAACTACCATATA